>JAEAOA010001117.1:0-208978 GCA_016746295.1 Potamilus streckersoni | reverse complement strand
ATTATTTGAGTAAATTGTCCTGTAGAATCAGGTTGACCAACATCACTACATTTATTCATGATGGTACACCGCTGACTGAAAAAATGTTCAGTATTACACAACTGTCTGTCTGTTTGGGCTTCAGTATTAAAAGGGTTAATATGATACTTTCACTGAATTTAATGCAAATTTTACTTCCTAACATTAGACTAAAATTTGGCTTAAAATGTTTTTTTTCTAAATTGTGTTAACAAAATCAAGCATGCTCAAACATGTATAAAATCAACAAACTGAAAACAATGAAAGTTGAAGTGATACAAAATTTACATATGGAAGAACATAAAGTCAGAGTCTCCAGACAATTCAAATAATTGTCCGTCTCACTATAGCAATGAGATTGATATAAATAATCTTTTTAATATTCTAAATTTTTGCTTCTGTTTACGTCACTTGAAAATTCATTGTAACAGTATCTGACAACTAGCTGTGGTGATTTCCTTTTCTGAATACTTTTTACTATTGTTTCAAGTATTATGATGCTTGGAAAAATTTTCTCTGAAGTATAAAACTAGCCCAAAATGCCAAACAAACTTGAGTGATATTACATAGTTATGTTACAACTGTACATAACTACAAACTATATTAGGAAAAATGAATGAAGAGTAAGCCAAAGACATCGAGTGTTTGAATTCCTTCCAAGTCCAGTAAGAGTCCCAGGTTGGTTTGATATTGCTTGCAGCTTAACAGCTGACCTATGCCAATAGGTAAACTATTTCTCAAACAACATAAACTGATTTTACGCTATTTTACAAAATCCAAATAAAAATATTTTCTAAATATAACAGCATAAATAATATTCACAGTCTTTTGCTCATAGTCAAGTTATTCCAGATTTTGGTGATATAAACCCATCTACAAATTTTATGTAACTGGATAAAAAATATATACTTTGTACATCTCAAAGGTAATAGTCACAGCCAATCAAATAAAATGTATTTAATTAATATCGCCTATATCTGAAGTGTGATCAAAATAAGACATAAAATATATGGCTTCAAGAATGGAAACAAGTTCAGCCAAACAGATGCAAGATCACCTCATTAATATGCATTGCTCATGTTAATTTTCAATACTACTGAAGATGGTCATGATATTGGCCCATATGTCAATTTTGATCAAAATCAGATTAGAATTATGATAATCAGAGTAGTAATAAGCTCTGTTAATCAAAGTCATGTTCGTCTCATTATGCTCTTGCTCAATATAAAAAAATGTACATGATTTTCCTGATGATTTAAGTATACAGTACAAGATTTCATCAAAATTGCACCAAAATATGATCTCCAGAGTGGTAATAGGCTCATTCAATTAGTAAGATTATCTCATTAATTTATACAGATCTTGCTGAATATCAAACCCACCCAAGTTCTTGATGATATATAAGTAGTGAGTGGAGATACCCTAGGGCAAATGAAAACATATGAGAAAAAAAAAAAACGGGGTTGTACCCTGAAGCAGTGTATGGGACTTCAACATTGTGGGAATGTCTAGGGGTAAGGGGAATTTCACATAGGGAATGTATAGCAACAATGGATTGGGACTGTTTATGGACAAGAGGAATTGAACAGGGGTGATGTCACAGTACAGAACACTGGCAACAATGTGGCAAGTGGCTGACCTAAATTGGGTGGAACAATGTGACAAGAAGACTGACCTGAATATGTGACAAGTGTGATCTCAAGTAATTCTTCCTGGCAAATTTAGGTTCAAAGGATTTGCTACACAAGGTTTTGCCATCACAACTGACTCCAATCTGAGATACTGTGTAGTGCTTTAACTCAAAAGGATTGGCAGTGATGGCTCCATTGTGGGCTTCGTTGCTGATGATACCAAAAATTAAAATCTTGGGTAACTGTCCTTGGAAGAAATGATCTTTTGGTCAGAGTTCATCGGCAATTGTGAAGGTTTTCACTTCCATGCATCATATCGGATACTTGTTGGTTGTTCTGCTCAAAGTGTGGCTGATGTTTCCCACTTGAGTAACACATCAACACGTCACACGTAGAGTCTAGCTTCTTAAATGATGGTTTTGTACTCATTGGCATTACCCATCAAATGGAAAACTACTACTGAGATTCAGTCTCAGGTGGATATCCACTCCATTCTGCAAATACTTTTCTTGCAACCACATGTCTAAATGCAAACTGCAAACGATCTATCAGTTCTAAATTATGTACTTTTCTTTCGACACTCATCAAAGCCCACATTTTGAGGATTGTCAGCTGCCGTCATGGCTGTGTTGTTAAACTTGTCCTCGCCTGCTGTGTCAGATTTTCATACAATGCAAACATCCAGGTGAGAGTTCTTGGCATTTTTTCCATATGTCATGAGATTTTTCAGGTACACTTGGTAATGTTAAGCATCCATGCTGCAGCTGACAAGTTTGTTATTCAAGTACAAATCCACTTTGCTGAACAAGGAATGCATGAAATTTTTTACAGGAGCTACTCTAGCCTCTTTCACAGAGTGTTGTCATCCATTGTTATCACTTTGGCTCCCAGGCACCAGTAACTGCTATTCAGATCAATGTGATCTTCAGGCCTTCCTTTGATAGTTGTTGAGCTTGCCAAAGGGAGATGGGATGAAATTCCACCCTTTGGGATTATTGCATCATCAACATAGTAAGTGACTCTGCAAAAAGGTCAAGTTCCAAACATTCATAATACTCTCAGTGCATCATTTTTTTCTCTTGTTCAGTAATCAAAAATGTCCAATTCTCAGTCAGTTCTTCTTTTCTTTGTCTTTTTATCCCTGTGTGTATATGAAGTCCTCTGGAGGGGTGTCTTTGTCATCTTTTGCTTTGCCCTTGCTATGACATCAGGGAAGCAGGAATGCCTGACTGTGCAGCATTCTGGGCATTTATAGCAGTTTCTCATTTGCCCAAAATGTCTTTTTCAGTTTGAAGCAAGAAATATTTGCCTACTCTCAAGAAGGCTTCTTTGGGGTTTCATTTGTCTATGATAACATTTTGGATAAATTCTTTGATTTCAAAATGAGGGCCACTGAACTAAATGCATATTTCAGCATATCTTTTAAATCATGTCCTCCCTGTTCTCGGTACACAAGATACACAACTTACAAATCATTCGAGAAACGTTTTTTAAAATGGAGTTTCACTGTAATTTTTGCTTTGGAGAATGGAATATATTGTCCCAGATCTATTTTTATACTAATGTTGATGATATCGAAATATGATTTACTGATGAGTAAATAGTGAGGATGAACAAATTTGCAGTGAACATGATATAGGTCAACAAGGATAATGCAAGCTTACTTAGAGATGGGAACTGCTGATGGTGTTTGAAAGACTTCATGTGCCTCTTCTTCCTCATGCATCCATGAGGCTGTGTCTGTCTTGGTTACTGGTTGTGGCAGTGGTGGTGATGGACTTTTTGATATGTCTTAAAATCTTTCAGAGTCGGTAGAGCTGTTTTGTCTATGAAAGCATTAAAGCCATTGCAACACTTGACTGTACAATTGCGACTTTTTACTTGTCTGACACATCGCTGCAGTCCATCAACAATTGCAATTCGTGTTGTAACTGGGACATCTCGGTCAAATGAGAATTTGGAGGTAAATGCGGAGTCAGTTGTTCATGCCAATGACGTTATTCCATCCATTGTTTGTAAGGCACTAAAGTCATTTTCGTCCTTCCATCAGATTCCAAAGGTCACATCCAAGATCTTTTGACCACAGAGATCCCTTTCATCATCTTGATCCTTTTTTTTTATCTTTTGCCCATGTTAAGCAGCTCCCATCATGAGTCCTGAAATCACTTAACCCAATGTTCCTTTCAGCAAGTGTACTAACAACTAACAAATCCTATGCGTTGCACTAGCAATCTTTTACTTTTGACCGATTGGTATTTTTTTTTGGACCATATAGCGAAGAATGTGCTGATGTTTAGCTTTTTTCTTTCTGATGCTGAGACATCATGCCTTTCAAGACATCCAGACAACATTCACCCACGGTATCAATGACATCTTTCAAGGCTGTTTGAATGACTTGTTTTCGCATAGGTGGAAGAGCATTAGACAGGATGGACATGTCCAAATGTTTGGCTAAATGAGGCAGTCCTTTCATTTTCTTTCCTTTGTGGATAGAAGAGGGATGGCTTCTGGAGGGTGACATCTTTGTTTGTTCCATAACACATAAAAAATGCACTGACATCTATGACTTTGCACATGCCCTATTATTTTATTTTTTGGAGTAGGTCCTACGATTTATAACCAGTCTTTCTAAAACAAACTCTGAGACTATTGCTTTGTCAAAAATGTCATAACTGTTTTTGTATATTGCCAAACAATCCTCCCTTCTGGTTGCTCTTCTTTTTCTTTGGATGATGGTGTCTTTTCTGGGGTAGACATCGATGCTTGGCTAAGTGTTTTTTATTTTTCAGATGTGGGGTCAAACAACAAGACTGTCCTTTTCATTTTCATTTTTGGGCAGGAGAACAATGATGGTGATGGTATAAATTTTTTCGGGGATGATATCTTTTTGCATTCACTGATACCCATTGTTTGTGCAGGTCTTTTTATAAAGTTGGAATGTGTCACCAGTGATTGTTGGTCTGGCATATCATTTTCATGGCAGGCATTACTCAACGTTTAAGGGTTCGAAATGGACTATATCAGGACAGTTCTTGCTTGGATAAATCCAGTAAACTCTGTAACATGCCCAATCTCTCTTGGACTTTGATTCTGGGGGAGGGTACTTTGTTAGCAGCTGCCTCAGTGGCTAAAGCAGAGGAGGGTGTCACCATTTATCAATTAAATCAAACAAGTGTATCCCACTCTGCTAGATTATTGGATGGCGCTGCAATAAACTGATCCAATCAGATTGCTTATTACATTTACCTGATAAGAAAGTTTGGAATGATTGCCTCAACAACAACTATATATAAAGCATGTTAGCTTCTCTAATTTATACCTATCACAATCTAATTCTTTTCAGTTGAGGCACGCTGACATCAGTGAAGTCAATATAAAATATGATTACAGTTAAATACTTGTGCATATTGACAGAAAAACAGACCTGGAAAGAGGTTGTTTATGATATTTACTCACATATACATGTGAAGCTAACTGAAAACAGCATATATCTTGATGACATGCTGGGTCTGTGTTGCTTGCTTAAAATTATCAGTAGACTGCAAATCTATGCTGCTTTAAATCAAAGTCAATGACAACTCTTCTGGGTTTATCATATTTACTTGATATCACAGGCAAACACAAGATCTGCTTGGTGTATGCTGTTTGCTTCCAATCACACATAGATGGCAGATCTGCTAGGTCTCTGAGTTTTCCTCAAAATTACTGACAGAATGATGTAACATCAAATTGAGGTCCATACAGTTTGAAATCGGTTGCATTGTACAGACGAGACAATAAGTACATTCTAAAAAAAGGTAGACAGGTTATAAAATCAAAGTTACAAAGACCCATTTCCTTAACAGTCCTTGGATACAAGGTATTCATGTCAATGTATTTAAACAAATCAAGATTGTCCACTATAAATTCAATTATTGTGGTGAAGTATGTAGTAGTGTTTCATGGTAACTCAGTACAAATAGCATGGTGCCAACTTACGGATTGTGTACTTTGTGGGTTTAATGAAAAAATTTTCAGCACCTTTTAGCCAGAATTTTAGTAACAGGCAGAACCATTGACACCAGAAGCAACTCAAAAGCCTTCTCACATATCTACATTGCCTTTGCTGTGACTCAAACCCATGTGATTTGACTACTAGTCTGTAAAGGCAAATACCTTAAACCACTTAGCCACCCAGGGCCACTGTAACTAAAGATATAAAATTAAAATTCATAGACAGGCAGTATAATTTTAACTTTATTGAATCATTACATGCTAGTGTTTTCCACTCTGAGGAACCACATACATCATATTAAGCACCTGGCATTAGAGACTTACACCACAATATCACTCCTTCCCATAACATTTTAACGTCATAATTAACCTGCCGTTGTACAATACAGTATATGAAGTGCAGTATATAGCTATGTATAATTAATTTGTATTTTTGTTAATTTTTTTCATGATTATATGTTATGAATAAATGTAATTTGGACCTGACCTTGTCCAAAATCAAGTTCATGTTATACCTGAGCAGCAACATGTGTTTTGTTTAAAAACAGAATACTTAGCTAATATTTTTCTATGATTATGGATAAAGTATTTAGATTATCATTAACATAAACATATTTATTTTAATCTGAGCCTGGGACATTGGAATTACCCCACAGAATAAAATGCTCTAGCTGATTTTTACCACATTCTATAATTTTACTTTTAGTAACTTTTGATTTTATCCTGCTGACAAATTTAAATTTTCTAATAGGGAACTAGTTTTACTTTTGTGTCTTAGCTTTTTATAAAATCCTGTTTACTTGAGAAATTATTAATTTATCTATTTAACATCTGTGGCAGAATTGGTCTTATTTTTGCGTTCAGTATTTTATTTGGGTGGAATTATTTATTCAAATTATTATTCACTAGAAATACAAAGTGCTCATCTATAATGTTCTTGGACAGAAACATTAATCTGGAATTATAGTGATTTCAGACAAGAACATCTTGGATTTTATTATTGTGATTCATCAAAAGATTGATGGTACAGCTCAACATAATAACTAAAGCACATCAACACATTTAGAGCTGAAAGCTTTTGGGAACACAAATGGAATTTAATTAGAACTATTCATTAGGACTGGTGATAGATCTTTTTGGACTAACTGTAAGACCTTTTTAAATTTTCACATTGTATTCTAGCAAAATAAATTATTTGTCGAATTTTACAAAACTTGTTGGTTTTTGCTTTTATCTGTTGCTTAGTTTAAGACCATTAATTGAGTAGGAAAGTCAATCATTGTATATACTTAAATCCTGCATGATGACTGAATTCTGTATCTCAAGTACAAATGGAAAAAACATTGTTTTTAAAATCATAAATATTATGTAACATTGTACAAGGATTAAAAAAAGGATGATATATACATGCAAATGGATTGAGGGTGTGAAAAATATTTTGACTCTTGTAATTATTTTATCAGGATATAAATTATCACCAAGCTACAAAAGTTAGAATTGAAAAAGCCCATGAATGACATATATTCAACAAAGGAATGCAAATACACACATACACACATGAATGAATGAAATAATTACATTTTGTGCATTTCTTATATCCTCAATTTTAAAATGGGTATCAAGTACAAACAAATGAGACAGTAAGCAAATATTATATCCATATATCTAAACATAAAATAAGAAGAAAATTTATATGTAATTCATCTCAATAATGAAAAATACAAGTTCTTTCACTTATTTGAAGTAAATATTCTCTCTATATTATGTTAAATATTATACAATACCTAACTGTTCTTTAGTATGAATTTGCAATGGAGATCTCAGTCCATAACAACCTTGGCATATTCTTTAGTCAGTCTTGAACAGATTTGGTAGATACAAATTTAATTATGAATTGCTACTCTCATGGTCAGCCATAAGTAAATTAATTTTATTGTATGTAGCAAACACTGTCTGGCCAAACTTTCTAGGGGTTTTGTTTTAGTGATACTTACCCTTGATCTATTATGGCTTTTTGTTATTGAATGGTACATATTTATTATAATCATTTTATTTACAAATCACAGTAATTAGTTAATCATTCTATGAGCATGGAAACTTTGCAGGAGTAACAATACTGAATGTTATTGGTGAAGATTAATAAGCACACAATATATACCCGTTTGTCTTTCAACAGGTGTAGATCCAGGATTTGCAAAACAAGGGTGCATATTATTGTTTTTACAAATATATTACGAATAATATAGCATTTGTTAATAATTATCCCCACTATTCAGTAATTTGCACTGTATGGAGTTTAGAATGATGCATGATCTAAGCATCCTTTTAAATCCACTATACAATTCCATTTTATTATAGTTTAGGGATTTCTCATACCGACTAACATTGTTTAACGAATTTCCAAATGGACTCTAAAAAGTATACATAGATGCATAATAGATCAAGAAACAGATTTTTTCCCCCCAAAAAAACAAGAAACGATCATTGACAAACCACATTATATCCACAATATTATTATACTAATTGCTGATCAACCCATCTGCTAGGTGAAGTACATAATGGGCCGTTTTTGGGTAGTCTGATTGTTATGGGTATAGAACTCTGCTATGGGCCAAGCTGTCCCAGATTCTTTGCTACCTGTCTGTCACAGTAATGTACACTATGACTGAAAGACAATTCAACACAATTTATATCGAATACACCACTCCCTTGATAACTCGAGGACATTGAGTTCCAAAAACATCGACCGCGATATAAGCGAGGGCGCGAGTTATCGAGGGACCTATAACAAACAACAAATATAACAATGGGATAGACACCTAGAGAAAAGGGGGGTGGGGTGGCTTGGCATGTTGAATACTCACTTAATAATCGCTCTAAGATTAACAGTGGATAAATATCTTTTCATATTGGTGTACTTTGTTTAGTTTTTCCTCACAGAGTAACATTAATTTCAGGATAACTTGCAGTATATTGAGGAAATCATCTAAACATTATTCCTCCTGGTTTCCGTTTGCTTAGCACATGTACTTCACACGTGTATTATGTCACTTATTTTTGTGGTGAATGGTATACGTTTTTTTTTCAAATACAAAAGATCGACACACTTCAAAAAAACAATGTCGATCGAACGATGTGTAGATTTTTATTGTGGTAGAAGTTAAATGGAAGAAAAAATTCACAAGGTTTATCCATTACCAACATGAATTTAATGGGTCTAAAAATTTAAAACGACATAAATTAGAACATGATAACACTTGTGGTTTGTGACACGTTTGAGAAATATCACTTCACATTTTGAAAAAATGCAAATTTCACAATATAAATTCTATCTTTACCGGCAATACCGTATTTTCCGCTCTATAAGTCGCTCCTGCATATAAGTCGCTCCTCCGCACTTACCAAACTCACGTCTTTGATACCGCCGGCCATTGCATTCGACTTGGTAATTTCCAACTTCATGTAAGAAATATTATACAATTATTTAAGAGTTATATAAAAGTCAGTATTACAATAGACTTTGACTTTGCCTTGAGTCGTATTTGAATTGTTGAAAGTCCATGACCTTCTGTTCCACAATCCACGCTGTTCCACAATCCATTTTCGTAGATTCTCCTCGAGAACTGACCAATTTGCTTTGCCACTACGATTTCCCTTCTTTTTTTTGTTAACGTTGACTCGTCTTCTTTTTTACGCCAGTCACGCACAATATTCTCGCTTACGTTGAATTTTCTTTCTGCTGCACGATTTTCGTTTTCTTTTGCAAATGCTACGACGTTTAACTTAAATTCTGCATCATATTTTTTCTAGTTGTTGGTGCCATGATAAATGGCATGAATTTAATTTAAAACAAAACTTATTGACTTACGCTTATATAACAATTTTAAATCATACAACGTTATTGTGAAACTATATTTTAATAATGCTTCATTGTATGAACGGTACATATTTATATATTGGTCATTTCCACAACCCAAGCGAACTTCAGAGGCACTTTATTCGCTACAGTGATTTTAATACATTAACGAAAACATTTCGAATTCACCTAACAATTGAAACTGTTCACCAGCCTTCCAGTTATTTTTTTAATTAATTACCAGTACTTTGAAGTTCTCTCCCTGAAGCCAGTCTGGGCTTAATCCAGAGTTTAAAACTAGAGCAATCATCAGAGGAAATATTCCTGTTTTTTTAAAAAAAATTTTATAACAAGCCATTGCAACACCAACAGAAAAAATGATTAATAGTAGTTTATAAAAACACACAATCATTTGTGAAACGCTAATAGAGGTCTCGGAAACGATTTACAGTGACATAATTTGTTGTTTAAAATAACAAAATAATCCCAGTTCTGCATTCTGTATTTATTTGAGTACATCAAAAGAACATGACGCAATAGCTGGGCGGCAAGTTCAAAGGACTTTTTAGCAGCTTGGGTGGGAAAATGTGCTGAAATTTAGAGACAGAAAGATTCTAAGATATACATGCCGAATAATAAAGGAAACACAATGGCAATTGTTATTTCAATATTTTTTAAAATTTATTAATAACAACAAATATTTAACACATATATAACTAAATATTATTTGACTATTTAATTTGATAATCTTATAGTCTAATACTTACGTGTACCATATGTAAGTTTCCAGCAAGTGGCTTGCCCGTATACCGGCAGATGCATTTCGCTAAAGCACAGCATCACTGCGCATCAGTCACAGTCGTTAAAAAAATTATTTATCGTATAAGTCGCACACGTCATTTTTAAGAAAAAAAAAAGAAAAAAAGTAGCGACTTATACCTCGAAAAATACGGTAATCACAATTTTTGATGATAAAAACGAACTATGTATCAAGGTTAAATTTGCCAATTTACAATTTCTTATCATGACTTTTTACATGTTTAACACATTTTAAAATATATTTTTCTTGGAAAAAAAATCGGAGCCATGCCGGACACCACACCACGTTATAAGCGGGTTCGCGAGTTATCTGGGCGCGAGTTATCGAGGGAGTGGTGTAATCTGTTCCTCATCAAATCTAGTATATATTCAGAATTAATTATAAATGGGAATTTAGAAATAGACAAATTCATTTATATGTGGAAAATAATATAATATACACTGTCATAGTAATTACACTCAGACTGAAAGACAATTCATTCACAATTTATATCAAATAATCTGTTCTTCATCAAATCCAGTATATTTTCGGAATTCATTGTAAATGGGAATTTAGAAATTGACAAATTCATTCATATGTGGAAAATAATATATTTAATACTTTTATTATTAGTTTTTACTCATTTTTTATTACTGACAGTGATTAAGCCTACAATCAATGGTGTATAAATATGTCTACTGAAATTGAAACGTGGTCAAGAGTTTTGAATGCAGCATCTGACCATGTTAAGTTGTCTGAACATAAATCATTCAAAACACTTGTGAGTCTTTATTCTGTAAAGATCATACATATTCTGATTAAATTTACAAATCTACCTATCAATTAAGTAGGTCTTACTGACAACAAATTGAAGTTGTTCTGTTGACATTTTAACCAAACAAATTATCTTTCAAAATACAATGGTTACTAACAAGAATAACCAGTAACAACATAATATTGACCACTCCTGAGACCTAGAGGTTAGTGTCCACCTCAGAATCGGGAGGTCACTAATTCAAACCAAAGACTTATAAAAAATGTACTAGTAGCTGCCTCACTAGGATATCAGTATTAAGAGATTAGTAAAATAGGACTGGTTGGCATGGTGTCAGGATAATGTGACTGGGTGGGACAACATGCTACATGTCTGTGGCATGATGCTCCAGTGCTAGACATCACTATAAACTGCATCACAGCACATGTTGTATCGATATGACTGAAAATTGTAAAAGCTACTTTAAAAGACCAAATTACACACATACACACACACACACACACACACACACACACACACACACACACACACACACACACACACAAGGCTTATGGAACAGGCTACTAAAATTAGGTGGATTAGAAAATCCAAAGGTCACAACTACATGCACTTTTTACTTCTATCTGTTAGATCACTAATGTAAAGATCCAACAAAGTGTGAAAACAACAAGATCTTGACTTTTATCTACAAAGCATAATTATAAAAAAAGAACAAAGAAAAAAAAACAAACAAACGAAAGCTGATAGCCATGAAAATAATTGAATTTATGGTACACACATTGGATTCTAAGGTTAGTATCTTACCAATCATGTGACATCCTAATGCCAAGGTTAGAAATTTTTACTAATAATGTGCCATCCTAATGCCAAGGTTACAAAATCTTACCAATCATGTGACATCCTAATGCCAAGGTTACAAAATCTTACCTACCAATAATATGAGGTCCTAATGCCAATTTTACAAAATCTTACCAAACATGTCACATCTAAATGCCAAGGTTACAATAATCTTACCAATCATGTGACATCCTAATGCCAAGGTTACAAAAAGCCAAAGTACAAATTATT
Organism: Potamilus streckersoni; assembly: GCA_016746295.1. Classification (NCBI taxonomy): domain Eukaryota; kingdom Metazoa; phylum Mollusca; class Bivalvia; order Unionida; family Unionidae; genus Potamilus; species Potamilus streckersoni. The sequence continues at coordinate 196,838 of JAEAOA010001117.1, read as the reverse complement.
TTGTTTATAAGTTGGGTTATTTGAGTTTATGTCAATCAAACAACAAAAATTTGACTTTTGCAAGATCTGAAAGCTGATTCTTAAAAGAGGTAAAGATGTATGGTATGCACTTTAAACTCAACTCAAAGGGGTCAACCACATGAGCTAAATAGAGACTATGTATCAAATTATATTCAAAACATAGTAGATTTTATTACTTCATTTGCATGATACTTTATACTCAGCCACAAAAAAAAAATAGAATCTAAGTGCTTTCCTAAAGGACACATAATGCATTATTGTCTAATTAATTGTGGAAAGTTTAATTGTCCAGCTCAAAATGGAAAGCAAAAATTTCCAGTAGTGACTGCATTTTCCAATCATTCACCCAACCGGAGGGCAAGCAGACTTGTTTTAACTTGCAATTACTAACAACGGGTGTTATAATAATCACTTATCTAGTTCCAGGAAAATTTATTTCACATGATTAAATTTAGGGTGATAACATAGTCAATGTATTTTTTTCTACAAGTACAGTAAGACAAATACTTTCTATATGCTTGATTGGTAGAGCAGACTTATTTTTTGAGAATTTGCAAGTCATTCATTAGTGTAACAAATTTAATGAATTGTCAGGTGGAGTGAATACAAATATTAAGTTATAGAACAGCACAAGTTAAATCATTCTGTTTAAATCAAGCTGGTGCCATACCGGCATGTTTTTTTTATGACCAAATAATCAAAAAAAAGCTTTTTTCCTTTTCAGGCTTTCTTGCAATTAGTATCTTCAGTTGTGAATACATTCAACAATTTGCACACCACATCAATCGGCCCACTGCCTTACCTCTTCCATTTTATCTAAGTAAATAGTAAAATATTTGTTACTTGAGCTATAGGTAAACAGAGAATAAAATACAGCCTATGTCTGCTTTTGTAATAATTCTAACTCCAGTTATAATAAGCATGTCAAACAAAAATTTCATGCAAGTTATTATTCTGCATAATAATATAATTTATTCTGTAAAATAAAAAAACCAAATACAATTAAATGAGTTATGCAAAAACATGATTAGGAGGAAACAATTCCTGTAATACACAGTACAGTGACTCCTCGTTTTATGAATGGTCAATTAACAACTTTTGCATTAACACATCTGAAAAATTAATTCCCTTCTTAATTATGCATAATGAATTTTCATTAAAATGAAAGAACACCAAGCTTTGTGTAAATTGCCAGTCTTGCCCACCATCCCTCATGCAATCTTAACTGCTTTGTGCTGTACTCAAAAGCATTAGACACTTTTGTCAGATTTATCTCTAAATATCTTGTAATCAATCCACCACAGGTTCCAAGTGCTCATCAACATCACTATCTAGTACTACAGGCCAGAAGTCTACACTGTCTATGATCCTTTTTACAAAGCCAGACATTGTGAAAAGACATGCAAAAGGTAAATGCTTAATGCAACCTCCGTCTTGCACCTTCAAGTATTTATCATTCCCAACAGTACTGCCAAAAAAAAAATGAGTGCTGAGACAACCAGACCAGGCACTGCATGCATTTCCAGTAACATGACAATGGAGAAGATGGAAAATCTACCCTATGTAGATTGAAGAACAAACACAGTGATGTTTGCCACTGAGTTTGATACATGATTTGTGAAAAAGCAAAATCATTGTGACAAGATTTAAGGATCGTGATGCAATCTGTAGACAAGGATCTTTAGTTAGTCACGAGACATTTACAGCCAGCCATGACCAGTTTTTGAACATTTTAAGAAGTAAGTTAACCTGATACTTGTATGTGAAGGGAGAGGCTCCAAGTGCTGATGCTGTGATGGTTGAACATTTCTCAAAAGGAAAAGGCAATATGTTCCAAAGCAAGTACTTAATTTTGACAAAACCAGACTCTTCTGGAAAAAGATGCCATCACATACCTATATATATAGACTGATGGATTGACATACAGACAGGTAGAAAGCATTGCATTATACCCTAAAACTAGTTAAACAATAGTCCTTCATAGGGACTGAAACTTCACTGTCTTGAAAGAATTTCCATGAGTTGATGATAATTCTTTTCCGTCTTGAAACCATCTCTGCATTTTTCAGCAAAATATTGTTGAATTAGAAGTCTTCTTGTGAACACCCCCACATTTTTATATCCTCTTTCATTTAAAAGAATTGTGACAAAATATTCAACATTGTGGCAGTCATATTGTGGTCAGACAGGTATCATTTTCATGACCAGCCTGATAGCACATATGGTCTTTGAGAGAAAATCCCATGTCCATATGACCTTCTATTTTGAAAGTGTAGCAATAACAAGATTTTCAAAATGGCTGCCATTGTGGCCATAATGGATGTCAGATCAGCATTATTTTCATATAATACCAACTAGATAACATCAGAGGTCATATGATGAAAACCCATTGTTGATATAATTTTATATTTATAAAGTGTAGGAATAAGATCTTCAAGATTCAAGACATACATGAAGTATTTCATGCATAAGGTAGATAAAATAACTTACCTATCAGATAACAGTACTTCAATTTCACCAAACTCCTTTTTAATTCAGTCCTTTTACCAATCTACAAGAAAACAAAAGTATCTTTTAGTTTGGTTTGGTGCTCTATGGCACAGAAAGACAAGTACATTATTTTAATGCTGAGGTACTGGAAGCCGTAACAAAGGACACACTATAGTAGCTGACCCAGCCTGGTCTGATGTAGGTTTCAAACCCACACTCTTTTGGTCACAAGTCCAGGACACTAACCACTGAGCCACTGCAGATCCTAGTAACAAGCACTTTTGTCAGCTCTAAATGAAAATCATTTTAAATTTGTAGTAAAACTGCATTCTTTATACTTGTTTTAACTGCTAGTAACCTTTAATCACCAAAGACAAGGGAGGTAAGCCAAGATAGCTGAGTGGCCTAAAGATCTTGCCTTCATCATTGTTGCCATCTCACTTCTGTGTGGACTCAAGTCTAAGGCCTGACCAATGTGGGTATTTGAGAAAGCTTGTCAGTAGTTTTTCAATGGGTCAAGGATTCTTACCAAGGGTTTCCTGGGTTCTTCCTCCACAGTTACTGTATGTACTCACCTATAGGTCAAGTGGAACTGCAAAAATCCTAAACTGCTGTTGTATAATACACCTGTAGATTAGTATCTATCTTGTTTGTTCTACCAATTAATCCTAACAAATGCATAGATGCAGATCTGCAGGTGTATTATGCAATGGCAGATCTGGGTCTGTGCAGTCTGCTGTAGGATTCATCTTATAGGCAAGTATAGACAATGTACTGGTTGAGAAATAGTGTTAAACCCAAAGCAACAATAACCAAAGACAAGGCTGGCTCTTGAATGGAAGTGGTTTTTTAAAATCAAAATGATGTAGAGTAAATAGGGCAAAATGTCAAGCTGGAAAGCTATAAACTTTCTAGATATCTTGGACAGCTTAATCTAAAGAGGTTACTAGTAAATCTGGAAACATTGTATACCAGCTGGTATATGACCCAATGCAATAAACAAGCCACATAACTTGAATTGTTATCAATTGATTGTTTGGGCCTTGATATCACCCATTATTGAAATTTTTACATACATGTTAATGATTTTGACATTTTATTTACAGATTAATGGGGTAGTAGGAGTCATACACACTTAGACAATTTTAGATCAGGAAATATATGGAAAATAATGCAAAAAATATGACAGAAAATTTTAGATCAAATCATACTATAAAAATATGCAGAAATTTACAGAAATTCTGGACTAAATTTTTCAGTACTAAAGTTACTTGATGTAAATCAAAAAGCTAATTCTATTTTTCCAATTGAGTGTGAAATGGTATTTCTTAATTTATATCTTTTATTATCTCCAGCCCCACATGAAAACATTTAAGTTTGATTTCACTGCTTCAATCCTTTTCATTTATCCATACTTATGCAGTTTTCTTGGAATATTATTGCACTTGTATGTCCAAATCCTGCCAGTTTACATATCCATGTCATCTTTTAAAAAAACATCAAAAGTAATAAAGAAGCAATTAATCATGTTAATTAAATTCAATGCAATTTTTGGTAACAACTGAATGTACAGCCCATAACAGACAGATCTTACAAAAATACACAAAATGACCATCCATTAAGCATAATGTTTCAATTTTCAATATGTTCATTGTGGCAGCCATGTTGGATCATGGATCCTACAGCCCAAAAATGCTGTTTATCAAGGACTTTTCAATGAGTTTTCAAGAACTTCCAAAAGTTTTCAATAAATATATTCCATTACAGCAACTGGACTTTTTCAGCATATTACTTTGTTCATTGGGTGGCCCCAGACAGTGAGTGGTCACATGCACTTGCCTTTGCAGATTACTCATGTCTCACATGGCATTAAGTCTCGGGCTATGTGAGAAAACTTGCCAGAAACCTCCCATGGGTTAATAGTTCTTCCCAGGGTTTTACCATGTTCTACTTCAACCAAAATATATTGGCCACCATGTATAGCCTATCATGTGCTGAACTATGGAATAAAACCCATAACATTAAAAACTTTGTTTAACACTGCCTAAATAGGTACATAAATAAACAAACCACATGATTAGCCTATAACTAAAGCAAAAAGACTCCACTCCATCTGGTAAATACCCATGTCATGTGTCATTTGAGTCATTCAATTTTAACTGTTTTATGTATTTTTCTAGTCATTTATTTTTAAAAAAATATATACAAAGACAATTCTGATTTTAAAAAATGATGTTTTTTCTAGTCATTTATTTACAAAAAAATATGCAAAGACACAACTCTGATGTTAAAATGTGATTTATTTTTTCTAGTCATTTATTTAAAAAAAATATGCAACAACACAATTCTGATTTTAAAAAGTGATGTTTTCTTCAGATTTAATGCTCTTAATATTTTAATATACTTGGGTTTTGAGAAAATATTCCAAACATTTTCAAGGTTTTAAAGAACACTAACAACAGTGGCATGCTGGTTGGAAGTCTAAACAATCAAAAAGTGCTTCATCATGAAGTATTCATTGCACAAAATGCACTCTTAGTTGGTCTTCACCCTTTAATATATAGGAGTCATACAAGTATGAGCAATTCTAATTTTTGCAATGACAAGGGGTCATTCTGCCAAACAATTGATAAATTTTTCCTTGTTCTGTTAGGAAAATGAAAATTACTGCCCTGTGATTTTTGTGATGTACATTGAAGGACTGTGATTCACAACTTTTTAGATGCTCCCTGACTGAAGAATTTGGGTGAGTATTTAGGTGAGTTCTGACATCTTCTTTATAGCTCAAGGCAAAATGCATTATGTGAAATTGATACCTACTGCACAAATAAACTCTTGCACATTCACAGGCATGTGTTTGAATATCTGAGTGATCATTATCCCTTTCCCAAGCAAGTTATCACTTCCCAATTTCTGAAAATTAGGTCCACCATTTAATGATGAAAACATACCAACTTTGATTTTGAAACTTAAAACACCAATATGCAAATAATATCTTGTGTTCTAAGAATAGAACTGACAAAGAGAACTTACTATTTTATATTTTTAGAAAATGAAGATTATAAATGTCAATGGTTGCATTATTTTCTTTATAAAATTAGTTTGAAATCATAAGTGACCATGAAATATCACTTCATTCTACTGTGTTTTTGTAAATAGGGCAAAGAGATTAAGGAAAATAAACAATTCATGGACAGCAAATTCAACAAATTTTATGTGACTGAAAATCTAGCTGAAAAATGAATTCATCCAGTTCAGAAACATATGAAATAAAACTATGTTGTGGATTTGAAAAGTGCTTTAACTTTTATCGTTTTCGGACATTACTCATTCTTATGAAAATATAAAATAGCTGTGAATCAAAAATTATTTAACTGATGCATTGTGTTACTACAAGTATGTATGCAAATAATGAAACTATAAAATCTGCAAATGTCCTAGATACACTCAAAATATGCCATACATCATTACATGTTCTTGGTTGTGTCAATTCAATTGGAAAGAAAGTGTTGGTTCTGATCTAGTGCAATCATGCAATCACTTTAATGTTTCCTTGTTTTGTCTAAAAACAGATACATCAATGTTTTAATGGAAACAAAGAAATTAGGATGAAAAGCATAGTATGAAGTGACTAGTGCATTTTCTCTCAAGCACATGTTTAAGGTGTTACCATATTTCAAAACGGTTTAAAAATTGTTCTGACTGCCAAGTCAACTTCGGAAAGTAAAACAATATGTTCAAGTAGTAGCTGATTAAGTAATTTCACCAAGTTGCAATAACAAGACCAATTTTGTTAGTCTTATTATTAAAAAGCAATTAAAATTAATTCAAATGTATAGTTTCAGCATTTTTTTCCTTCAAATTCACATAGCTAGAATATACTGGCTGTATTTCTCAATCCAAACACACACTTTCAAATATGACTATAATGAATATGAATATAATAATAATAATATAATAATTTTAATACATGTACAAAATGTGTTTATAATATATAAAACAGATATTTCAACTCAAAACTAAAGCATTGCTTAAAATCATGTTAAATTTAAAAGCATACAGAGAAATAGAAGTCACAATTCAAATAAGCACATGAAAACATACACACACATATATATATATATATATACACATGTGTATATATATATATATATATATATATACACACACACACATATATATATATATACACACATGTATATATATATATACACATGTATATATATATATATACACACACATGTGTATATATATATATATATATATATATATATATATATATATATATATATATATATATATATATATATACACACACACACACATATTATTAATTGGCTTTTCTTAATGATAAAATGTTACATGCATTCATATTTTGTACTTGACCTTGTCCAAGATTAAGTCTGTATCTTACTAGTAACATTTATTTTGTAAACAACAAAAGACATACCTAGTACTTCTCTATGATTCAGGATTAAATATTCAGATAATTAATAATGTAGTCATGTTTACTAGAATTTAAGTTAAAAGATAGTCTTGATTCTGACGACAATAAAATCTTTCAGAATGGAAATTCCATTAAGTGATTAAGTTTTTCCAGAAAATGTTAAACACAACCAAGGTCACGTAGAGGGATAATATCCTTGTTTACTTGAAAAATCATGCATTTTTGTTTTTGCATCTGAAACAGAACCATTCTCATTGTTTTGTTCAGTTTCTGATTAGGGTGGACATAATTATTCAAATTGATACTCCCTGGAATTATAAAGTTTTAAATAATATTTTTGGACTGGAACATTAATTTGGAATCAAAGGTCATTTCTGGATGTGATTTTTAATGTAGCTTTAGCTATTTTCAGTCATATCACTACAATGTCTGCAGTATGGCAGTTTATAGAGCTGTCTAACACTAGGGCATCTTGCCGCAGAAATGTAGCATGATGTCCCATCCAATCTCATTATACTGACACCAGGCTGACTAGTCCTAACACTAACCTTTGGTATGACTCGACCGGGGATCGAACCCACGACCTCCCCTATCCGAGGAAGAGAGAGAGAGAGAGATTGTGTATATATATATGGGATATTCATGGAACTTTGTACATCCCTACCCAGTGTGTCCAATACAAAATATAGCTTTTTTACCTTATGCAGCTAATCACAATTTTCTTTGCAAATTGATAAGTTGCTTCTTTATTTCTTAACTTCTATTTTCATTTATATTGACTTGATAAATCTAAAGCATATGATTTAAACATGAAAGACGATTAAGGAAGTACTACAAGCACAGCTGGGTTAGCCTAGCTACTTAACACTGAATGCACAGCCATTCACTTATCAGCATGTGGGAAAAAAACTATGGGAAATGATGAACCATCAAGAAGAAATTCAAACATTTCAAGATATTTATAGGTGATGTAAGTTATATTATGATTAATCTGACGTTCCTACCAACCATAAAATTGCTTCTATGCTTCATTTGTATCTTTCCACTTTCTCTGGTATGCACATAACTGAATTTTATTATCATTCATTCACCAATTTTTGTCTGTATTTTTTTACAATGAGAGAAAGTAATAAAACTAATATACTGACAGACCATCCAAAAGTGAGTATATGTGTGTGTGTGTGTGTACATGCATGCAAGCACGTGCCAGAGAGAGAGAGAGAGGAGGGAGTGGTGTTGGTGGAGAGACTTACCATAAATGCATTTATTTATTTCCCATCCCTATCTTTCTGTGTTGTTTGTTTAGTCTGCTGTCTGACCATATTTCACAGTGAGAAAAAAAAATAGAGGGGCACCTACTAACATTTTAATATTAAATAATCAGATCAGTTTTAAAACATTAATAGGTTTTCTCCAATAGGAAGAAAGAACAGGTATAAATACATGTAGATTGCAGCATGCATATTCCTCCTAGAAAAGAAATGTATGGTAGTCTTTGCAGGCAACTTTTTATCATAAGTAGAGTGTATCCTGAAAACTATTAAAATCCTATGGAACGATTATGAAGACCCAGATTTGTGTAGGTTACTGGGTGTCCTGGCAATCACTGAGCTGACACTTTATATTTGGCATAGGTCTGTTACTTTTGAAACAGCCAACTCCAGGTGTAATGTATGTATGTATGTATGTATGTATGTATGTATGTATGTATGTATGTATGTATGTATGTATGTATGTATGTATGTATGTATGTATGTATGTATGCATGCATGCATGCATGCATGCATGCATGTATGTATGTATGTATGTATGTATGTATGTATGCATGCATGCATACATATATATATATATATATATATATATATATATATATATATATATATATATATATATATATATATATATATATATATATATATATATATATATATATATTCAAATGATAAATGTAGCTAGTAAATTTTTTGAACATAAAATTATGCAAATTCCTTGAAATAGTAATAATGTATTCAGTACATAATATTTATTTCAGAATTAAATTTAAATTGTGAACAAGTATTCAGAGGTTAAATGCATACAAGGGTCTGTTTTGCATTTTATCATGGGTGACTGCTATTGAATGGTGTTATTAATTTCTTCTGTACATTTGCTGGAGCTAAATATATAAACAGCCTTTGTATTGTAACTAGAAGTTGCACAGGTATTTTACTCATAACTTGCCTCCATTTTCCCAGTCTTATACAGAATAAGTTACTTACACAATAAAATTCCTGAATCTTGTCAGGAACCTTGTTTTCAAATCCTCACCTCACTCTGTAACAATACAAAAAGACTTTTTAATAGCCACAACCAGATCTTGTTACTGTAATAAATCTATAGTACTCATGTCTCCACAAGAGCTTTTTTATCTAGACAAGGTATGAGGCCATGTGGATATGAATCAGTTTGCAAAACTGATGTACAGTAACACTGATTTGTGCTGGGTGTGGATTATTTCATTCAGATGCTTCACAACTATGGTTAAAGCTTCAACTGACGAGAATTTGTCTTTCAAGTATTTGCTGCATTTTTGACAGTTTCATATAAATGAAGGATCTTGAAGGATCCATTAAATAAAATGTTAGATCAAATTTTCATACATCATTTCATTATTTTATCATTTTTCTCTATCTATAATGGTCTTATAATACATATCAATTTAATGCAGAAAAGAAAACAACAGGATCCTGTATACATACCTACATGTGCACCCAAACAAAAAAAATTGCTGCATAATTCTTTTTCTTTACAAAATGGGTTCAAACAAACATGTAAAAGATAATATCTTATGCTTCGGAGCAACCATGAAAAGAACATAAAATGGTAGCAGTATAAAAATAAACAAACAAACAGGATAGTTTGTTATGTAAAACCACATTATTTGAAAAGTCTAGACTTTCATGGTGGTTGATTATAAACAAATTTTTAAATGAGCTTAAAAAAAAAATGCTGTCACACAGAGTGGAAGATGATACATTGAGCAAGAATGTGTTCAGCTGTGAATGGTGGTATGCACTCTAGTTTATGGTTCACCCTTCAGGCTGAATGCACAAGTTAACCATACTGTCCCATCTAGATCTGGTAACATATAACTTTCCTAAAGACATAAACATATCAAACAACAATGCAACCATTGATGGCTTACTCCAGCTGAAACATGATACTGTACCTGGTTTTTTGCATGACAAATCACATAAGGGGAGAGACTGAGTAAATGATAAACAATGCAGCAACAAAGTAAATAAAATGTATCACCCTGAATTGTATTGATAATCAAACCAATAAAACTAAGCTAGTGGTAAAAGTAACTTGATGGTTTTAACAAGTAACATTATTCAGTGAATATTTAGAGAACACTTCAAACTTGAATCTTAAAAATTTAATTGAATGTGAAGATGCCTGTCAAATCTCCTTTTCTACTAAGGTTTATGTCAGAAACACAAGTACATCAAGCTCTCATTACCTTAAATATCAATAAAGATATTGTGCTAAATAATATCAGACCAAAATTATTGAAACATTCAGCACTTGTAACTGCCAAGTCTATAACACATACATGTACAACATATGTAACTTGAGCATTAAGAAAAACAAATATCAGAACTTTTAAGATCAAAATCATAAAATTAATGAAAATGTTCCACGTTTTAAACTTCTTGACATTCATGTTTACATCCTTCATCAATGCTATGTAAAGGTTTATAATGTATGCAAATTGCTTCCACCTAAAAAATAATTGCTTGCCAAAATTAAAAATTACATCATCCTGCTTCATGTCAGAGTCCTATATTTTAATACATAAATTCAAACACTGTTTGATACCATCTTAAAATAGAGAGAACAGCGAGACAGAAAAGACCCTGAAAGAATTATAAAATTATTAAAAAAAAGAGCAGCTTGTATACTTCTTGCTAAACATTTTTCACCTTGTAAACTCCTGAATAAAAAATTCAGTTAGATGGAATCATACCAAAGGACAAAGTACCATGAAGCTGGTTTAATGCACAAAACTCTGCACTCTAATACCTACAAGACATGCTAAGCCAGATGCAATCTAGTAATGTTCTGTGCTCAATAAAGGTTTCAAATTTCTTGGAACAAAAAATTAAAAAAAACAAATACAGCAATTTAGGAAGAACATTGTATTATTAGTGGTTCTTTTCTTAGTGTTGTTGTTGTGGATTTAATGCCATTTTTGAGCACATGATAGACTATATATGGCAGCCAGTATGACTGGTGGAGGTACCACCCAGGAAAACAAGAACCACCAACCAAAGAAAAAATTCTGGCAAGCTTTCTTTCAAAACCATACTGGCTGATTTCCTCTTAGTGTAAAAACAATCAAACTATATCAGTTGTTTAATAAATAAAATTTTTAACAACATGTTGAAGTATGCTATTTCATCTCACATGACATGGTGTTATTTCCATTAATATACCTAATTCATAATTTTTAAATATTCCGCACATGTCATAAACATGCATAATTTGACAAATAAAGCCATAGCGCTATTCAAAGAGAAAGTGATCAAGGCATCCAAATGTATTTTTTAGTCATTTCACTACATGATTCCAGTTAAAAATTTGTGGAGATGTCAGTGCTATAGACTTCATATTTTTCAACATGGGATCAAGTCATCTTACATTTTAGGATTAAATGTATGAAACAAGTCAAATCAATTTTTTTTTGTCTTTTGTGAACCTAAATGTTTCATAAATTTAATTTTAATCGAGCAATAATGTAAGAGAATCTATATATACTGTACTTAATTAGATTGTAAGTAAGGAATCAAAAGGAGTTTTACACTGAGGTACCTTTACATAAAATAATGAATTATTATTACATATATTATCATCTCAAATTATTGGTTCTAAATTAGCACTGCCACTCTCCAATAATGAGTTTGCTTTTCCAAACCTTTAAGTAGTGTTTATACTCTACATATTTTGCAAAGTACATATATAACATGCAGATTTATAAAGTCAATACATCTCATCTTCCATTTAAAAAATGTTTGATTGGCAAAGCGGTTTTGTTTGCTTTTTCATTACCAATGATCTGGCAGATGACAGTACAAACTACTTTTTGGGACAGCCACTATAGTTCAATTGGTAGGCCATCTGATCTGTATTCCAATGCCACCAGTTCAATACCTGCACAGGTCAGCTGCTTCAATGTGTCTTTTGTAAAGGCACTTAACTTCTAATTTCTCTGCCCATATAGCCACACCTGTTCAACACATCATTAAAACTGATCAATGTCCAGATTTTATGAGAAAATAACTTTTCTATTATTGTTTTGGGTTTAGTGCCATTTCTCAGCAAAAAATACAAAGAAAACCCCAAGTAAGAACTACTGACCTACTGGAAGCTACTAGCAAGCTTTCCCATGAACCCACACTGGCCAAGCCAGAGATCTGAACCCACATGGTCAGGTGAGTTGTAAATGCTTTACATTCTCTTGGCCACTAGAGGCCCCAATGTTTCTATAAGATTTGGGAGATTGACAGATTGTCACATTCAAGGTTTGCAAAGTTTTCAGCAAGTTGAAAAGGAATCACAGTATAAATATTTGCTGGTGAGAGGTTTTCAGTAAACAGCTGAAGATGGTGTGGATGGGTTTTGTAACAGCATCTGTAACCTTGCCCCATCTATCATTCCAACTGTACACATGGATATCTGCCAACCATAAGAGGCACTCTATTCATTCAATATACTCTAAAACAAGAAGCTTGCTTGAGGATTTTTGTAAGAGTAAAGATCAAATGTTGTTTTGGAAGATTTTTATAACCAAGATAGTAATCTGGAAAAAGAGATAAATCTACATTACTGACAGTATTGATTTTGCTGCATTTTGCTGATGACCAATTCATACAATAAAACAAGGGTCTCAAATGCAGAGCCTACTAAGTTGTATCCTTTGGCCCACAAAATGATGGGCATCACAAGATGTCCGGAGATATAAAAAAGCTGGTGTGTCCCTTGGGCTATCAAAAGTGCCCTCATGCGGCCCTCAGGGTTGTTTGAGTTTGAGACCCCTGTAATAAAAGGTGGAAAAAAGTTTGGCTTAGAATCATAAATTTTGCCATTTGGGTCTAAAAATGACACAAAATCTTGGGTTAAAATGATTCCAGGAATACCAGGAGCCCATTTCATTCATATGATATAAAGTGATTGGGAAGTTCATCTGAGGCTTTCTGATGGGGAATTTATAACACAGGCTTTCTGATGTGGAATTTCTAATATAGGTTTTCCAATGGGAAATTTCCAATTGCTCACATATGTCTAAATTTCTGGTTCCATGTCAGATCATACATCTGCAGGTGTGAGACTTAAAGTCCTGGGTGGCTGAATTGTCCAAAGTGATTGCCTTTACTGATTTCTGCCATCTCACTGCTGTCCACATGGGTCTTAGGCTCAGCCAATGTGGTATGTGAGAAAGCTTCAAGTAGCTTTCTATGGGTCATTGCTCTGAATAATGTTGTTAAAACAACCAGCTAGTGTAAACATAGTAGAGTTAGAGCCAAATTTAGATCTTGTTCCGATCTTGTATGACCTGAGTGTAGGACCTTTCAGTCTGCTGCCCAGTCATGTTTGTTTGACATGACTTATATTAAATTTGCCTCTGTGGTATCTAATATCCATAAGGAAAGTTAGGCTTCATTCTAAAACAAGATTTGAAAACTTTTAAAAAGGTTTTAGTCATCATTAATTTTATGTAATCAGCTGCTGTACAAACATGGCATTTGTGTCAGCTGTTAAATTTAATCCAAAATAGGGTAACTGACAATCAGTGCAGGATTTAGACAATGCAGGCCCTAAAGTATGGGAAGCTATAGAGGCCATATTTGGTATAAAATAAATGAGGGGCCCCTTCAGACTGAGTTCTGACTTTGAGGCCCTAATTTGTAGCTTGTTTAGCTTATACCTAAATCTGGTACTGCTGATAATATACAACCCTAAAAAATCTACCCTTTGAATTGAACTTAAATTGAAGGAAAAGGTATCCATACTGTTTATTGATCCAATGCTAGCAATGGCAAATGACATCCCAGGTAGTGTAATGTCATGCAAACTATTACCTGATGTAGGAGTGCACACAAACAAAAAGGATTAAATGATTTTCATCTTCAAAACTTACGGATGCAGTAAAAAAAAAAAAAAGTACCTGCAATAATGGAGATTCCAAACAGGAACTAAAATTGCTATTCCAGGACAAAAATATCTGCTTAGTAGCCCCACTATTCATCATCCCTTTTCTTCTGTGTGATGTATTTACTTACTTACATGACTAACAAAACTAATACAATATAAAACCCTGTCAGCAAACAATGGCTTGTGTCTGATTTTCCCCCAGATGTAATTATTGTTCCTTTTGAGGATAGCTTTGTATTTAGATCCACCTAGCATTATAAATCATCATTCTTATCTACAAATGAAGTGTGTTATACTTGACCCAGATTTGCTCTTTGAAATTCACACCCAGCTGTGAAACCTGTCATTCCTGGTCTGTTATCTGGAATGACCATGCATTTGTAAACTGTCAACCAAGTCTGGTGTCCAGAATAAATACACCGATACACCGACCAGAGTCCAGCTCTCTGAACCACATGGGATTTCTAAGATAAATAGTATGCACACATCATCACCCTTGGTTTCATATTACACATAGATGTATAAGGTGATCTGGTAAACATATTACCTTACAGCTGGGTACCATAAAATGTTTTGTAGTTGTATGGTTTAATGCCACATTTTCAGCAAAAGATTGGAGTATACATCACTGCCAGTATAAATTTTGGAGGAATAACCCATGGAAAACCCTGGTAAGAACCACTGACCCAGGAGAACCTACTGGCAAGCTTTCTCACATATCCACATTGGCTGAACCCAAGACTCTCACCCACGCAGAAATATTTGTACCACAGTATCTGCAAACATACAGCAATACATACCATGGTATAGCATGGTTAAATTATTAGAGACCAACAATTCAATATTCTTGGACAGAAGCCTGGCATGTTCTACTTTAGTTTTGATTATCAATAATTGGAAAAATGTCTTGCTGTTATTAATAACAAAATAAAACTATTATAATAATAATAATAATAATAATAATAATAATAATAATAATAATAATAATAATAATAATAATAATAATAATAATAATATTTTTATTATTATTATTGATAATGATGATGATTCCTATGTGCATAATTGTTGAATAAGTTATAATCTATAAACTGTAGCTTTTTTGAGCAAGCTTAATATCCTGTGAATGTCATCTGCTAATATTAGACAGCTTGTTGATAGAAACAGGAAGCATTGACACTTAAACTATGCCAATACTATTGACATAATAGGCAGGGAAACTTTATGGGATGCCAATAAATGGGCAATATATTTATCAGAGTGGGGTAACAAACATAAAATACATTAGCAAAGGAGAAAATAATTTGCTGTCCTCAAACTCTTTGACATAGTCTTATAATTGAATACATGTACTTAACACATCAACATATGCTAAAATATAAGTATTAAAAAGGCATTTTTAAAAAAATTATTATTCAAAAGTTGGATTTAGCCAGAATAAGTTTCACATTTGACCACCATGTTGGCATACATATGTTAAACATGTGATCCAAGGAACATAAATATATTATTAAAATTCAAAAATAATCTGTGACAAATTCAACTGTTTCACACAATAATAATAGAAACAATAATAATTACATGTATAAATTATTTTGTCATGAAAATGTAAACAATCTGTTAATAACATTAAATCAACAATATACTAATAATTTCTGTACATTCATTACTCGAAGAAACTGTGTACCCATGCTGTGAAAAAGCTAATTGGTATGTACCACCAGAAAAAAATATGGCAACTAGTATACAATGCACCTCTGTAAAGATGAATGTGGTAATGTAGCAGCTGTAAAGATGAATGTGGTAATGTAGCAGACTAAAATTTATGAAGTATCAGGGTCAGTAGCACTGCTTTAATTCCACAGGTGACAGCATGGACAAAGGAGTCCAACACTACTTCTCATTTTACAAAGAAAAATTTGATACCATCTTCATCTGGCTTTTAAAATATCTGTCTTACTTATCATGGACATCATTGTCCTTCAGTGACAAAATGAAAAACCATAGAGTAAGTTATCGGGGCATAGAGAGTTAACTGATCAGAAATCAAATATGAAAGCATAATCAGTGTCAAAAATGGAAAATCAAATATTTTCTTATCTGAATTTAAAACAATGAAACACATTATTTTTACAAAATTCCCTTTGTGATTGTTTTCTATTGATATTTTTTCAACAGATGCGTTTCCCTAAAATTACATAATTTCTGTACAATTCAATGGTCTGCCATGAACTGTTTAGATATTCAGTGAGTGTTGTAATTCAGTCTTAAAGTATGTCTTAATTTTCATAAAACGATTCATTTACTGCAAAGAAAACTTTCTTTTTGTTGTTATATTTTAGTTATTTTGTCTCTAATCAACAAAACAATGTATAAAAAATGTTGATAAAAGTGAGGGTGATTCTATTCTGTTAACTATGTTAAAATGAAGTCATGATAACTATACTTGATGCAAAAAAACATGTATTCATATCTATATTTTACACTACTAAACCAATTATAAAACTGTAATGAATAGTTTCTTTTATAACAACAATTCATTTTCTATTTCAATAAATAGTCAGAATAAATAACAAAAATTCAGTCAATTCTGATATTTGGACTTTTTTTTTATCACAGATCCCAAAAACTTTTTTTATTTTCAAATATCTTATTTTGTGATGAGATTAACTGCGTTTGAAACAATCTAATATAATAATGAACAGGTCTTGACATAATAAAATCTATTTGCACAAAGATTTGTTTACTTATTAATTTCTTTATTTTCACAGAAAGCATGTTTTGTTGAGATTCTGAGAATTATTTGGGATTCACACTCAAAGGGTATCATTATTCTTATTATCAATAAACACCTTATTTAGAGTTAATGATTTGAATTAAGCCAATATATGTATGCTCACTGTGATTTTTTAAACTTAGGTTTAACAATCCTTCAACACATTCCAAATTATATAGAATGATCTCTTAAAAGGTGGATAAGAAGGAATCTAGGACATCCATATCCTAAAACAAGCTAATAGCATTTAAGTTTTAAATATACTCAGTTGGCATTAAAGTTTAAACAGAAGGGGTCAAACAGAATTAAGATACCAGTTTACTGTTTCTATTGACTTAAAAAAAAAAGGCAAAAAATGGCAATTTTTGTACCTTGTTGTACTAATTTATGCCTCTTCTGTATTCTTCTGGAATATACAGTACAAGATCTGAAATTTGTCTTGGCTAATGGTAAATCTGAGAGAACCAAATTTTTAGGACCAGGTTTTCCTGCGGCTCCACTTTCTGGGAAGATAACTTACTATGATCCCTTGTATTCAAATAATGGTATTATTGGCTGGCACTCATATCAGACCACATCAGTTGTTGTTGTTATTGATTTAATACAATTTTTCAGAACATGATAGGATATACAGTACACGGTGGCCAGAATATCTTGTGGAAGAAGAACCCAAAAAAATACTGGATAGAACCATCAACCCATGGTATGCTACTGGCAAGCTTTCTCACATACTCAGAGCTTGGCACACCTGAGAATGGAACCCATGTAGACAGAGGTCAGATGTCGGCAATTTCTAAAGGTGAGTGCCATAGACAATTCAGTCATCCAGGGGCCTGACTGCATCAGTCAACAATACATAACAAAAATGGAATCTTTTGATTTGGCTCTATTAAATTTGAGGGGCCCCTTCAGACTGAGTTCAGACTTTGGGGACCTAAGCTGTAGCTTGTTTAGCTTATGCCTAAATCTGGTACTGGATATTTACAGCTGCAACATGCACAATGTATATATACCTCTATGTTGGTTATTTTCACAGGGTTCCTGCAGACTTAGCAAGAACAAATTCCATGACTTTTCCAAAACTTTTCCGGGGCCATTACATAAAACTCAAGGACCACACTCTCTTGCATTGTCAAGTAAATGAATATAAAGAATAACATCTTTTAATCTAAAATAACAAATAAGTTAACATCAAATATTTTTAATATGTACATTTAAATTTAACTGGGCTAGCACACTTTGACTTTATGTAATTCATGTCATAATCCAATGATCAATGTAATCAAAAGAAAAAAGGAAACAATTCTATGTAGTCTTTGTATGTGTTCCTATTTACAATATTAATAAAACACATTACTTTCCAGTTGCTTTCTTTTATTTAGTGAACTACACCAGAAATCATGTGATACTTCTATTAGGGGAACTTGCTCTTGTTATATGAATTGAAACCATTTATCGATTGTAATTTTATCATTTTATTTATTCGGTTCTCGGTGCTCTATGAAATTTGAAGTAAGCAATTTAACTCCATTGTCACAAATTCCATGACTTTTCTAAAACTTTGCAAGGTTTTGATAAATTCCATAACTTTTCAAAGCCCTTGAAATTTATTTTTTAAATCCCAAAACTTTTCCAGGATTCCATGACCTGCAGGAACCCTGTTTCATGTAATGGGGCCAACATTTCTTTGGATATTGTACTTGTGGAATCTATACATGATCTAAGCACACTGGTAACTAAAATGACTGCTCTCATGTGTTTGGAAATTTTGCCTGACTAGACAATACCAGCTTCTGAAAGTGCAATGAATTAATTACCAAATACACAAAATGTTGAAAAAGATATTGACTCTTTTTTTTAACAATTTGCCTCTTAAATCCAGAATGTGAAAATGACCAAGTGCAGGTAGCAGTTTTTTAAAAGGTACAAATCTGAAGTTATGTAAAGCTGTATACACTATAACCCATATTACACCCATCAGTCATACACCAAAATAAAGGGAATGAAAGGCTCTTTGAACCATATATAAGATATAGTCTTTTTTAAATAGCCAGTATAACCAGTGGAAACCTGGAAAAATTCTTTTTTTAAAAAAAAAAATTCTACCCCTATGCAAAATACAAAGCTGAAGAGTAACACAAAGACTTTTAAACTAACCACTGTGGCAGCCAGATAGCCACTACTGTCAATTTGGGCCAACTAGATACCCTCAGAACAAGTTTGGTGCAAGCCCTACATAGCTATAACCAGCCATTTAGAAAAATTAGTTTCAAGATTTTCATAAGATTATTTCATTCAGGACCAAAACAATATAATAACTTGTATTCTGGTGAAAACTCTACATTAATACAACTTATGATTTAGGCAGAATAGCAATAACATGATTTTCAAGATGGCTGCCACAGTGGCCATAGTGGATGTCAGATTGGCACAATTTTAATTTTGTTGCTGTTTTTGGGGATTAACACCATTTTCAACAGTGTAAATGTTGGAGGAAGAATGCCAGGAAATCCTGCTAATAACCACCAACCCACAGGAAGCTACTGGTAAGCATTCCCTCCATGACTCAAATCCACACAGAAAAAGGGGGTGTTTACCATTTATTATGGACTTTGAGAGCATGTGAGGTTAAGTTGTTTACATTTGAAGAATGCACAGGAGAGAATGTTGGCATACCTCTATGCTGCTTAAATGTAATATGGCTGATGTTTCTTGGGCTACTGTACTTGTGGAAATGGTACATGCTCTAAGCATACTGCTAACCAAAATGACTGCTCCCTTGTGCTTAAAAAATCTGTCTAAATTTTGCCCAACTAGACAATACCAGCTTCTGAAAGTACCAAGAATGAACTACCAAATATATAAAATGTAAAACAAGTTATCGACTCTTTATGTATATATATATATATATAAAACAATTTACCTCTAATGTTCAGGAAGTAAAAGTGACCAAGGTGAGCTAGTCGTTTTTTGAAAGTCGAGCATCTGGAGTACGGCCAAGCTGTATACTCTATGACCCATATCACACACATCAATCACATACCTAAATAAAAGTAATTAAAAGTTCTTTAAACTATATCTAAGATATACAAGGTCTTCTTTAAAAAGCCAGTACAACCAGTGGAAATATTTTTTCTTTAAAATTCTAACCTATGCAAAATATGAAACTGTACAGAGCCATGTTAATACAAATATGAAAATGTATGCAATTATTTTTCTTATTTTCATGTCACTATATATGATGTTCTGAACAAATTTGTACACTGACATTGATTTAATGCATAAAAATAAGCTAATTAATAATTATTTTGCACTTGCTCATATGTCTTGAGGCAGTATTATATGAGTAGTGACCTTAATTATGGGGAAAACAGAAGTTTTCCATATAGGAATGAAGTCAACTTGAATTTAAAACTATTACATTAAGTAAAAGAGATATATAATGAAAATGTTTCTTTTCATTTTTTTGCAATAAAATTAAAAAATTAAATGATAGCAGAAGCAAATTCGCTTTTTTCCATATTAAACAATACACAAATATTTTAACCTTTTACCCTTGACCTTTATGAACTCCATCTGTTCCATCCATTTACAAACTGTACAATTTATTGGTCATGTTTTAGGAATAATTCTGAAATGTTTCATGCTTCATGGTTGCTATACTGATAAAATGCAATTTGCATTTTTTAAATAACTCACTTTTCATTAAGGTGGGGGGAGTAGGGAGTAAGGCCAAGCAGTATACTCTACAACCCATATTACACCAATCAATCATACACCTAAATAAAGGTAATGAAAGCTTCTTTGAAAATAACCCAAGAAATACAAGGTCTTTTATGAATAGCTATTACTGTATAACTAGTGAGGGAACCTGAGGAAAATCTTTTTCGATAAAATCCAAACTCTATGCCAAATATGAAACTGAAGAGCACCACCTGAGGTAAGATGGCAGCAGTGTCAGATTTAATCATATTGAGGCCTAAGGCAACACAGGCATGGGACCCTCCACAACTCTTGTTTTCCCCCTTCTTAGTCCTTATTTATCTGAGAAAGATGTACTTGTAACTTGTCACCAGTCTTCACACAGGGTATTGATGTTTAGATAAAGAATTAATATGTGAAAAGTAAGACAACAAATTTGAACCATAAGTTTATGAGGCATTTTACAGGGCCCTTGGTAGTTTGGAGCCTAAGGCATTTGCGGACCTTTGCCTAATGGTAAACCTGCCTCTGAATGGCAATGATCAGTAAAGGCAAGTGCATGTGTGATTTAGACCACTCAATCAGCCAGAAGCCTCTTCTCATTTGGTATCAATAGTGATATCATTTATTCCAAATTTCATGTCCATATCACAATGAATTCAAGTGGAAAAAAGATTTACAATATATGGAGGTAATCAGGTGGAGAAAAAGATTTACAATATATGGAGGTAATCAGGTGGAGAAAAAGATTTACAATATATGGAGGTAATCAGGTAGAGAAAAAGATTTACAATATATGGAGGTAATCAGGTAGAGAAAAAGATTTACAATATATAGAGGTAATCAGGTGGAGAAAAAGATTTACAATATATGGAGGTAATCAGGTGGAGAAAAAGATTTACAATATATGGAGGTAATCAGGTGGAGAAAAAGATTTACAATATATAGAGGTAATCAGGTAGAGAAAAAGATTTACAATATATGGAGGTAATCAGGTGGAGAAAAAGATTTACAATATATGGAGGTAATCAGGTGGAGAAAAAGATTTACAATATTTAGAGGTAATTAGGTAGAGAAAAAGATTTACAATATATGGAGGTAATCAGGTGGAGAAAAAGATTTACAATATATGGAGGTAATATTCAATGTCTAGGTGGCAGCATTTCATTCTGGACCATACATACACAAACTTTCTTTAGTGTTTTCTTGTCTGAATCATTTGTCAACTGAAAATATGGGGAACATGATTTAATTCATACAAACAGTTTTTTTTTCAATAACAGACTGGCAGTTATATATTTACCCACAAAACAGCAGAATTTTTTGTTCAAATCTGTTTGAATGCTATTCATATATAAATATTTTTGTGGTGTGGTAGATTGATAAATTTTAACACCCAATAAGTAAATGCAGAAATTAGATAATAATGTAAACATAATATGGAAGAATCGTGTCCTAATATACAATTTTGTAATTTTATGTATGGGATATTCTGTTAATCTGTTTATTAAAATAGTTTTCCCTTTAATTTTCAGTTTATAAAGATGGAAATGAATGCCTTGTCAAAGGACGCTGTGTTAGATCATAAAAGATGGTTGCAAGGTAAAATTAAGCTGGTGCCTAGCTTACACTCATTTTGGATTTGTTGACCCAGGGTCACATCATACATGAATACAGTTTGAGAATGGTCTATACTATCCAAATTGCCAAGCCATTTTTCTATAGACTGCCAGCAGCAACACATACTTGTCCAAACATTTTGGGCATGTCAAAGGATCACAAGAAGCCAGCAAGTTAGTCACATAACTAAAATTCTCATCTGAAATAACTGAATATCTTTTTTGTTACTCTCCTAAATATAATGCACATAAATAATCTCATAGGGGTGGGTAGGTGTGTAAATTAACTTGGCACTACATTTTACACATATTTACTTCTGTATATTACAGCTATATATTTCATATTTTAAATAACTGAATAAACTTATGCATGTTTGGATTCTGTCAACAATAAAACATCTATGTGCCCCTCCCCATAATACATCATATATATGTCACCAAGGCAATGCATGAAATCGAAAATATAAGTTTAAAATATATTCTTGGGAGGGTTACAATTGCATTTAAATCTGTGCAATCAATGACTAGTTTTAGGTACAAAATGACTATAGCACTGGAAATGAAATGACCATTGCTTTGGCTATGAAAAGACCTACTTCAATATGATATAACTATAGTTAGAATTACACACTATCCTCATTTCATTCAAAGCCCATGGGCAATGCCTAAGTAGGATCAAAATTCTACACCCACTGGCCATTTGACATAGAAAGAATAATTATCATTGAAATCTCCTTCCTCCACCCCCACCCCATTTAGTTTATTCCCACTTACTGTAACAATGGCCTACAACATGCAGATCTCAAATACCAAACCCAACCTAGTATATATTAATGTTGCTCTTTTGGTACTATTTGCTTGCAATAAGCTAATGCTTTCTACTGAATCCCTAAACAATTTGAAGTCTATACTCACATTTAAGTCAAACAGCAAACAACACAGATCCTGATCTGCCATAGCATAATGAGTCTGCAATTTGGGGTATATTCTGTTTGTTGTACCAATTACTCCTAACAAACTGTTCAGATCCAGGTCTGCTAGCACATTAACGGTAGATCTGGGTCTGTGCAGTTTGCAGTTGGATTTGTGTTACAAGAGTGTAAATACAGTATCTTTACATACTGTACATGATAAATTTTTTAATTTGATTGGTCTCAACAGAAAAACTGTATGTACTTTATTATAAGGTACATACTCTATGGACTACATTATAATGAGGGAGTAAGCCCAATATCAAATATGGACAGAAAATGACACTTTGAATAGTGTTTCAATTATATGCAAATGATATGAGAACTTCAACAAAAATCAAGTATAGAAACTAAAATAAAATCAGGAGAAAACTGTAGTTGTACAAATTCTGTATTATTGCCTTTCTGTTCATTTAACCATAAGATATCAGCACTACTTTTCTAAAAATGCCTGCACCTGATTTGATAAAAAATGTCACTAAAAAAGTTAGAGTTATAACATACATTTATATTTTGTTTTCTGCATGAACGTGCAAACAGATTAAAATCAATAATGTTTGTGTGTGTGTGTGTGTGTGTGTGTGTGTGTGTGTGATACATGAGTAAAATATATGGGAAACTTTCAGCTTTATATAAGCCATATTCATGACTTTTCATTTTGCCATAAATATCAGCACCTAAATTTTTTAACATTGTGTACACCTGGACTGACAAGAAATGCCATCAATAACTTAGATTTATGATAACATAAATTTGTATTTATTCTGCCTAAATTTGAACTAAAAACAACAACCTATTTATGGACATGTGAAAAAGCTTGCCAGCAGCTTCTTGTGGGTCAGTGGTTCTTTTCAGAGATTTCCCAGTTTCTTCCTCCACTCTTAATACTGACTGCCATGTACAGCCTATCATGTACTGAAAAATGGTGTTAAGCCCCAGAACAACAAATCATGATTTAAAATGTAAAATTTCCAGTTCGTGTCACCATTTTCATATTTCATCATAATTTGCATAACATAAATGGGTGAATCAAATTAATATAGAAGCTAGCATATTAAAATACACAAATGCCTGCTTTTGAAGAATTGTTTTGGGAATGAGACTGAAATGGGCAGTCAAACTTAAATGTGGCATAACACTCTGAATGTAAGACAATACAAAATGCATACATTGAGGGAGTTAAATTTCAGCAAGTCTCAATTCATGAGAATAAATATAAATCCCTTGAAACATGCTAGACCGGATTTTATTCTGATTTCGGAAGTTCTACTCAATTTATAGATTCATCTGACATAGAGATGTTTTATACAACAGCTCACTCAAATGTAAATTTTGATACTTAATATTCAAACACATTCAAAAGGTAAATTTAATAATAATCCTTTAAATAAAGACTATGTTAATGTTGCTAAAACATGCTAAACATCTAACAGAAGAGTATCCTAAAACAGATCAATTTTGCATAAATTCAGTTTTATGTTCTGAATGACAACTGAAATCTGTACAGTGTGATTTAAATAATAATCAAATATGCATTCCATCTGTAAGACGTCAGTTTTGTATAAACGATGAACTATACAAAAAAAGAACTGAATTCAAACATTGCTATCATTTTTTGATTTTGAAAAACAAAACATTTGACTTTTTTGCTTGGTCTTTATTCAGAGTATATTAACATTTTTCTTTTTGTTTTCAGTTTGAAAATGTTTTTCAATCTTTCTAAAAAATATATTAAATACTGTGTCCTTGCAAACTGACATGATTCAAGTTGATTCAGTCTGTCATGGAATAATGTTAACCTTAAACTGTAGCTAAATGTACAACTGAAATCTTTTTGTTCATGTGCTTCTGTGTTACCTGCTTAATTGCTTGCATTATTTATTTTTGTAGCATTTTTTCATAAAAAATTATGATTCATACTAACAAGAGGGCAAAAAAGTCAGCTAAAAATGCAAGACTTCATCTATAAATACATGTCTTGAGATTTGTTCAGTCTAATTGTTGACAGCAACCAATTTCTGAGATTACCAATAAAAATCTGATTCACTAGTAAAGGTAAAGGTAATTAATTCGTAAATAACCAAAAAAATTTATATTGAATAAAACACTTCTTGAAGAAAATATCAATGATTATTTGACAAAACTTTTGAAAGCACAAAAAGTATGTTTGATTGTAAAATCTGTTTGATTGTAAGCTTCTTGGTTTACAGCAGCAACCTCCTCCAGGGTACCTGCCATATAAGCAATTTTTAAAGCCACACGGACACCCTATCATGTAAATTAATGAATAAAACCAGGTCATATCTTGCCCATCCACCCCACCCTCATCCATAGGAAGAATGGTATACTTTGGTATACTGTGGTAGAAAACTCCCATTTAGAGAAAAGAAAAATATTTTAGAATCACCTGAAAAATCAGCTGTACATAATAATAATAATAATAATAATAATAATAATAATAATAATAATAATAATAATTCACAACCCCACTCACAATGTTGGTCAAAGTTTTCTTAAGATTTCAAATTTCTTTAGCTTTTTTATGGGAGAAGTGACTTTTTCCTAAATTCTCAACATACTTTCACACCTGTAAAACACATCATTTACTACAAGTCTGGTAACAATGCACATATTACAACACTGCACATGCCATTTTCTTTGACTTTACATACCACGACATAAATGTCAAAATGGTAAGACTATCATTTTGAATCACTATAAAGCAAAGAATGAGGCATGTCTTACACAAAATCTCATACTTTATTGGAAATTTATTTTATTTACTGTTTTAACTAAATTTTAACAGTATCAGCTAATGGGAGAACCTGTTTATTATATTAAACTCCACCCAATGACTAAATATGGTTAAGAAGGTGGGGATATCCCTCAAAGATTATACTGAAATTTATAAGTAAAAATTTTAATTTTTTTAAATAACTTTCCATATCGACTGGATCTCCATTCTAATTCACAATGGTCAAAAAAGCCTTTATCAATATCAATAAAGTCAATACATCATACAAGCTACATAGGAACACACATGCTTAGATCACCTTGCTGTAATGGGATCATCTGACAATGAGGAAATTCAAGTCAAAAGGATGTCTCTGACCAAACATGAATCTTTTGATTCTTTTATCAAGGTCAGTCACAGCATGCCATAATCATTTTATTCTCTCAACCTATTAAAAAAAACCCATTTAGTTACATAAAAGTAAACTTGTAAAACAATTTTTGTTTTCCTATATGATGCAAAACAAGTGGAAGTTAAGCACCATTCCTATTGACATGCTGAGGCAGCAACAACAGCAGACCTGGGCAAGAATCAAATCCATAACACATAAATTATATTTTTAACACTTTACCAATGGAATTACCATGGAAAAGATAATCTAATTGCAGATGCACTTTCAAGTGCATAAATGCATAAAGTATTATATTGCTTCATGTATATTTTGTGTCATTCTTGGGCTTCAACCTCAGTAATTTCAGTAATTTGTAATCACGTTAGACTAATACATGTAGTTAAAAAAAAGCTTTAGTGTATAAATCTTTCTTTGTTAGTTTGTTTTATTCATTATATTATGTGGGTTCAGAACTTCTGTCAAATTGTACCTTGTTGCTGACCTTGTCCATAATCAAGTTATTGGCTACCTGACCAGAATCATTTTTTTAAATCTGTGGCCATGTGGTCTAAAGCACTGTCTGTTATGGATCACTGCCATCTCACCTCTGTCTTCTGGGTTAGAGTCTAGGATTCGGGGAATGTGGATATGTGAGAAAGCTTGCCAGTTGCTTCTTGTGGGTCTGTGGTTCTTTCCGGTGATTTCTGTTTCTTCCTCCACCATTAATACTGGCTGCAATGAATAGCCTATCAATGTGCTGAAAAATGGCGTTAAGCTCAACAACAACAACATAATTTTAGCAATAAGCCTCTAATAATTACCAGGATTGTTCTGGGCCCTCATCCAGGTTATTGTTTTGTGTCTTAGTTTTGTTTATGTAATATTGGAAAAATTATTTATTCTTACTGTAAGATCTCGCAAAATCGTGTTGACTTTTGAGTACAATATCTGATTTGGGTGAAATTATTTATTCGCTGGAAATACAAAGTGCTCATAAAAAACATTCTTGGAAAGTGACATTAATCAAGAATTATAGTGAATTATAAAAATTAAGACTTGGATTATATTACTGTGTTTTAAAAAAGACTATTCACACATCATTACAATTCATGCCAATGGAACATCAGTACAGTAGAGACTATAGACTACTACAGGCACATCGACACCTTCAGCATTGAAATTTATTTGAAATACCGGTACCACCAAAGTTTATTCAGAACTTTATTTAGAAACTCTACGATCACTTAGTATCTAATTCACAAAACTGTTAAGATTATCTTTTTCACATTTTCATTTTGTATTCAGTAAAAATAAAATATTTGCTGAATTTTACAAAATTTGTTGGCTGCTGCTTTTTTCTATTACTTATTTTAAAACCATAGAGTCATAATAGCTTAACATTTTTAATCCTTTTATGTAAATCCCTGCAATCAATCCTGTCATATACAGGTATAAAATGGTTGTTGTTGTTGTTGGGCTTAACGCCATTTTTCAGCACACGATAGGCTATTTATGGCAGCCAGTATTAATGGTGGAGGAAGAAACCGGGAAATCCGCGGAAAGAACCACCGACCCACGAGAAGCTACTGGCAAGCTTTCTCACATATCCACAGTCGCCGAATCCTAGACTCAAACCCATGCTGACAGAGGTATGATTGCAGTATTATTTCAAAAAGTATTATACTAAAGAAAGTAAAAGTCCACACTTTGTGACTTACATTCTAATATCATCTGGTTCAAAGTGCTAGAATTCATCTTTTTAATTACTCCACTGTCATCCAAATGATGTAAATATTGTCCCACTCAGATTAATTATCTGATTATCTCATAATCTCTAATGAAAATAATTTGTTACCATCCATTGCATTCACTGCACTGGAAATACCACATTTCTTAAATGATTTGACAACTGATTCATTTGCAATTTACTCCCATTCAATATGCACTCACTGAGATACTAACTCAATCCCTGGACTTTTCACATTTCCTGCCTTTGTAAATTCTTTGAACCCATCTATAGTCTACAATTGTCCACTGTTTATGCATATTTGCCTTGAACAACTTGTTTAGGCAAACATCCAAGAGTTGCTGCACTGATTTTGGTGCTGCCAGGGATTACAGCCTGGTATGTCTGATTTTGCCACAACTTCAGTTTCACAAACTGCATCAAATGCACTAAAAACACGCTGCTCTAAAACCCAATCATTCAAACCAAACTTCCAATTTGCATAAAGGCTTTCCATTATTCTAATTTTTTCCTATGTCTGACATTATCAACTAGAACTGAATTTTTCATGTGCCAGTCACTCACCTATGTTATTTCTTCAACACAACAAGTTCATGTTCTGCAGCACCATTGTTTTCCTTTATAAAGCCTACAACCTTTAACTTAAAAGTCCCCATCATATGCATAATTTTTACTTTTCCCTATATTATTGACATTACCTATGTTTAGCAATTCACAATGTATAATATCTGAGTGACAAAATTCCTTCTAATTGACAGAACACTGACTATTCATAAACTTGGTGTTATGATTTTATGGTCACAAACAGTACAGTGGAACCCTATTATAATTCGATAATTGGGGTAAAAAAATTGGATCATGCATGATGTTAATAGTGGGGTCAAATTAATGAAGGGTCTTACAGTATTTTACTTTTATCAGAGAACAATGCATTGACACATACATGTGTATTCATATCTAATGTATATCGTGAAAAGGGTATAAACACCATTTGCTATTGTGCTGTTGTGGCATGCAGTTCATCCATTATTACAGAGAGATTTAAAATATTCAATAATTTTGTCACAGATCATTGTGTCTAAATTCAACATCAAATATATAGCATGAACAGAGTATTAACACCGAACACCGTTTACTTACTGTCTGATATTGTACCATCGTGGCATGCAGTTAATCCAAAATATATGTAAGCAAAATTTGCATACATATTTAAGCTATTCAATAATTTTTTAAACAGAGAATTATGTGTCTGAATTCAATGGAAAAAATGAACAGCTAAATCAGGTTAAGAAAGATGAAGCACATGTACGGTTCATTATGTTCCAGGGTCTATGATTGGTATCTGGATACATTTCATACCACTAAAATCTTCTCATATGCATTTCCATGTATCTTTATTCATTGTAAATTTCAATAATTAACATTTGTTCATTTGCATCATTACAATAAGAACAATTACCAATCAACACGTGCCTTTCAGCGTACGTAAAACTTTTTTCAGATTATGTGAAAATCAAATGAAACGTGTGAAAACTATTAAACTAATCATTGCGCAAAGTGCAAAGTAAATATGGTCGCACAACTCCATAATTTTAAATTTTCATCATTTCTTAAAAAATCTGTCATGTGGAGTCTGCTTCTTTGCTGTGAACTGATGGCTTCTTGCAAAGTCAAGAATACTTCTGCATTGAAGGATTTTGACACAGTCCATATCTTGAGTTAATCATTAAGACATGTTGCTGTTGCATTGTAGTGATATTGCTTTCCATGTATGCATCAGCAATTCAAATTCGAGGTCAACAGCCACTAGATACATAGATGTTCTGTTCTGACAGAGATTAATACCAAAAGAGTGAGATTTCTGAAGGAATTGATGCCATGCTTCAACAGAAGAGGTATTATACTTACTGTCCACAAGCAATGGTCAGTTGAAATATATTTATTAATTAGTACTAAGCAGCCCAAAAATTAACCTGAATTACAAAGCTGATATTCAAGATAAATCATGCCTTAAACCTTAAAAAGTTTATCTGCACCTTCAGTCATGTCCGAAAAAAAAGATGGCGAATCAACTTGATGGTTGAGAACACTGGGACTCGTATTGATGTTTACAATTTAACTATAAATCATGCATGTAATATATCATCATACAAGGGTTGAAAATTCTCTCCCTTCTCATGCAACCTATTCAAGAATCAACCTTATTTCAAGCTACACTTCGCATAGCAAATGAGGTTGGGTACTGATGATTATGACAGGCATTAAAATGTTATGCCTATAAAGTTTCACTTATTACCACACCTTCAAGGAATGCCAAACTTTCTCATGTTACTAGTTGACATGGTCAGGACTGCACATATTTAATATGCAAGTGGAACAAGCTGATGGGAATACTGCCTTCTCCCTGACTGACTAAAATGACACTGCACTGTATGACAGCCTGACTTTCACTTATTTGACCAAAATGACATACTGCACTGTCTGCCAGCCTGATTTTCAATTATTTGACACTATGCCCAAGTGCAGCTTGAAATATCAGCCTTGATTCCTAAATTGGTCAAACTAGAATGGAACGATGGGTCCTCCCTTGTAGTATTACATAGTACATGTAAGACTGAATGGTAAACTGTAAGAAATGTTATGAACCCTCTAGTCTAAACCATAGTTCATTCCACCACATGGTCTGAAGTTATATCCATAAGTAATGATGAAATCTCTGACAACACAAAATCACCTTATCAGTACTACAAATTAACACAAGAATGCAAGAGGGACCCCAACCATCCGCTCATTTCAACTTTTGTCACTTATCTTTTATTGCTTCAGAATCACAAGAAGACTGAAAAACTACACATATCCATTCAAAACACAGTAACATATTGATGCATAACTCTTGGATGACCATCGCATGAATCTAATCCAGCAATTAACCTTTATTTTTATCAATAAATAAGTGTTTGGGTCAAATACTCATACCGATTATGGTGCATAGTCTGTATTATCTTTAATACTACCAGGTCCAGCATCCATCTTGTCTTTAATATTTTAAGTGTGATGACATCATCAACCATCATTTTCACTATCCTAACTTTAACTAGATATTTATATTCAGAAAATTTATATAAAATTATCATATTATACAATCTGAAATAAAAGGCAAGTTAAACATTTTATTGTGTGACATTACTTTTAAAGTGTTATTCATCCTGTGACAGAATCAGCTATTTTCACCTGACAGAATCCTGTAGAAAGACTTTGTGACTGTAATGATGAAAATAAAGGTTATTTCACCAGATTATACTCATGCGATTGTCGTTCAATAGTTACTGATGATATGTTACTTTCTTTTGAATAGATATTTATAGCTTCTCAGTCTTCTTGCTACTCTTAATGACAAAAGATGCATGACAAAAGATTAATCGAGTGGATGATTCGGGTCATGCTTGCACTCCTTGTGTTAACATATACAATCGATAACATAATTTTGTGTTGTCAGAGATTTTATCATACTTTAATGAAAAACGTTAGACTCCTATGATTCCACATTGCATTGTGAAATTTATCCTATCTGTAAGTACATTTTCAGGCCATCATCATTAAATGTTGCTAAAAGTATTTAATCATTTAACTTTGAATGAACTAAATTCCTCATAGAAACAAACTATGGGAATCACATTACTAATTCAGTTCCCATAGTAAACCTATGCAAACACCATGATATTAAAAATTAAATAACTTAAAATTTTGGAGTGCTCATGACCAAACTTATATTTATCAGTATAGATGAAACCTTGAAATCAGCTTCTGTGCCGAGGAAAGGCTTTGAGATGTGGTATTTTCTGGAGCTGCAATATGTTTTAAACGTGCTTTCAATTCCGCACCAAAAAGTCAGGTGCTAATTTTTGTTATGAGTGTTCCAAACTCAAAACTAATAAAGAACTGAAATTCCATCAGTAAAACAATGTCTCTATTTTTATTTACTTTTAACTAGGATACGGTCTCAAAAGATTCTTTTTTCCTAAAACAAAAATTACATTATTAACCAATCATGGTCAGCCAAACCCATATATACCCTATTTAAAGTTACCCATTTCTAGGCTGATTCCCATTTTTCAATACAATTAGTACCATGTGTCCTATATCCACCCTTGACTTTCTTGACAGCCCTAGGAATAGTAGTTCAATCCATAAGTAAGCAATGTGGATAGTTCTGCTTGTCAGAGATTATATTAGTGAATATTAAACTATATTGCCAGTTCATTTTCACCTAAAGAGCAATGATGCATTTCAGACATTTAAATATTTGAACTTTATTTAAGAAAATAGGAAAAATAAATTCTAAAATAAAGCTATGTAATAAGAGTCATCTTTTTTAATATCACCATTTATCTCTCTTCAATTTAATACTGAAATATATTACCAGCTCTGTCATATTATGTAACTAATGAAAAAAAGATCAAGGTGGCCATCTATATGTACATGTATTATTATAGAAAAAAATATTTAAAATGAAAAAATTACCTTAAATTCCTCCCAGAGGACATATAATTTAAAAATAAAGGTAGACATAAGTCCATTAAAATGCAAAATATAAAGTTTCAAAACATTCACTGAAAAAAATCATGATACTAATTCAGTTCCCATCATAAACCTATGCAAACACCATATTAAAAATTCAGTAAATTAAATTTTGGAGTGTTCATGACCAAACTTATATTTATCAGTATAGATGAAACCTTGAAGTCAGCTTCTGTGCAGATGAAAGGATATGAGCCATGACATTTTCTGGAGCTGCATATGTTTGAAACATGCTTTCAATTTCGCACCAAAGAGTCAGGTGCTAACTTTAGTGAGGAGTGTTCCAAACTCAAGACTATTAAAGAACTGAAATTCCATCAATAAAACAACGTCTCCATTTTTATTCACTTTTAACTTGGATAAGGTCTCAAAAGATTCTTTGTCCTAAAACATAACTTACATTATTAACCAATCCTGGTCAGCCAAACCCGTATATAATCTATTTAAAGTTCCCCCATTTTCTAGGCTGCTTCTCATTTTTTCAATAGAATTAGTACCATGTGTCCTATAATCCCCAGCTCTGAAGAGGATTTTTTTCCCCAGCGATTCATTTTGTATAAAACCAAATTACATTAAAATGTCAGACGACATATTAAGCATAGATTTGAAATCACATTCTTATTTACAATAAATCTTATTTACAATGTAGGTATCGGAACTAAATATTTTCCATCGGTAGCTTTTACTGTTGTGACTCATGTGGGGCTACATATATAATCGGCTGCATTTGAAAGCTTCCATCCACTGCATTCATATTAACGCTGCATCAATCGATACATCGAAACTAAACATTTGTAATGATTTGTTAAAACTTTAATGTTACCTTGATGTACCTCAAAAAACTATACTAACTATGATCTCTTTTGTGTCACAAAAATATCTTTTTTTCACACCCACTTCTTAAGACAGATGAGGAAAATCTGTGACTCAACAGCCGACCCACAGAGTAGTGTACTATCGATCAAGGGAAAAAACAAAGGAATCCCAATGTAAATAGTCGACTAAGGTTAAATTAAACTACGATCTGGAATAGTAAACCGTACCCAACTCGTTTCATAACATATCGTACACCACACGAAAAATGAAAAATGAATTATGCGAAAATTCAAACTTAGACAAATAATTATTATATGACTTAATTTCTATATATTCTTCGCTTAGGTATGACAACAGGTGTGGGATTTCAAATGTAAGAATAGGCTCGTATGGGGTACATACTTTTCGATATACAGCAGGTAAACTCGGCAATTCTCTCTCCAATAACTGACAGTCATAAAAAACTTTATTTAATTTCACAGTTTGCTATATACAACAAGAAACATTATTTCGTTTGAGTTATTATACCGATTTTTGGTTAGCAATACCATCTCAATTAATTATAAACTCTATCATATAGAACTTACGACTATAGGATATTCTTTCTCATATATATATATATATATATATATATATATATATATATATATATATATATATATATATATATATATATATATATATATATATATATATATATATATATATATATATATTTTTATATATATATATATATATATATATATATATATATATATATATATATATATATATATATATATATATATATATATATATATATATATATATATATATATATATATATATATCCTCTACGCTTACATGCAGTGTTCAAATATTATCGTTAAAATAATGGTCGGCAAAAAAAAAAATGGTCGGCCCTGGTGGTTGTAATCCAACTCAGGAACAACAACGGATTTTATCAATTTTAAATATCCTTATATGACCTAGAGTGGACACGACTTGTGCGAAATGATTTAATATAAACACAAATAAAAAAAGTTACATCATATGACGCATTTGGATTGTTTTTGTTGTTTCTGTTTTGGGTTTAACGTTATTTTTCAGCGTAAGATATGCTATACATATAAATCGTATTGCGTTTTGATAATGACTAACTTCAGTTTTTTTTTCATACTTTCGAATGTAAAAGATGTTACTGAAATACCGATCAAGACAATGCCAGTTTTTGTCAAAATATTTATGCATGATGTTTGTTGCTTTGTTTCTTGTTCAGTAAGGTTATTCAGTTCGAAATGTCACTATTTCAAAAGCTTGCTTATTCGCACATCAAACACATGTGCGCGAACGTTTGGGGGCGGGGTCAACTGCTGTATATCCAAATGCTGTGAAAGGCACACAGGGTTTCCCTTCATCCACATTGGGTACAAATTCCTTCCATAAGACTTGTTTTCCGTCTGTTTCTGTGTACTTCTTTTGCGATTGAATGTTATATAGAAACTTTAAACAGGAATACAGCCAGTATTTTGTCCATGTGAATGCATTGCTATTAATTTGTTTATGAATTGCATGAAATTTGAAGGGAAAAAAAATGTAAATGTTCAGAAACGGCCCTAGGATGAGCGGGCCAAGAAGGAAAAACAAATTACATTGCGGAGCTGATTTCCTTCAGCAGCACAGGGCCCATGGTGGCTGCCTCGTTCGCCTTGCCCAAGAGCAGGGCTGTCAATGTTTTACTTATTGTATCGGCGTCTATATGATTGTCATTACCCTTCATGTTGTTCAATATCTCCTGGACCAGCTTATAGTATTTACATTATATTTGTTGTTTTATTTTCCCTTTGATAAATGAATTAAATATCTAGTCCAAATTAATTAATACTGTCTCTTTTCATTTCTTCTGTGACGTTTCTATTGTCCACAAAGATTATTACATACATTTTCGTCTCATTGTCACTTTCATCCTGTGTTTCAAATTTCTGCTTACCAACAACGTTTTTACATATACTTTCTTTTTCTCTCTAGCATACTGATCAGATTCACTTCACACGACAGATCCGGATTAATGTGGGGGAGCAGAAGCACGTGCATTGGACCTTCCCGGTACCCCCCCCCCGTTGCCGTGGATAAAATAATATGTGTTTAGTCTAATCCGTCTAATACTTAACCTGATATATCTTTAATAATTACAAACATAAAAACGACAGTTCAAGAATGTTTTCAGGGTGTATTGGCACAACTAAAGACTCTCTCTCTCTCACATTACACACACACACACACACACACACACACACACACACATACACATATATATATATATATATATATATATATAAATATATATATATATATATATATATATATATATATATATATATATATATATATATATATATATATATATATATATCTTATATTTCACCCGCAGTTTATTTAATCCAGGGCTGAGGATAACATTACATGTGTATAATAAATCTATAATAATTATAAACTTATAAAGATGACCCATCAAAGTTGAAATGCTCCACCCCATAACCGCACGATGTATGTCTCTTAACTCTTGGTGATCTAATGCGCGTCTTTATCAAATCTGTCACATTTAGAAACGTATATATATATATATATATATATATATATATATATATATATATATATATATATATATATATATATATATATATATATATATATATATATATATATATATATATATATATTCAAACGTTATTGCTCCGAGACAATGTCACCTATCTCAGGCCCGGCCTTAGGGCAAGTCTAACGAGGCAACAGCTTTGTGCCCCGCGCTTTTCCGCAATGCAGTTTTGTTGCTTGGGACCCCGCTTTTTATATAATGGGAGATTTACTGAAAAGTAAATATTCCTAGCTTAACACCAGAACAAGAATCAGTTACTAAAGTTGTGTTTAGTTGCGAGGATTTTTTTTATGGATTTGCTTAGAATAATAATTGCAATAATAAAGTACTCACTTTAGGATTTACAAGCTGTTTTGGAATTACTTTGGATTCATTTATAGATATTTTAGAGTATATCATTGTGATAGTGGCACGGCAGGCTAATAGATTGAAGTTCATTTGGAATACCACTTTAACTCATTTGGAATGCTTGAAAGGTTTGGACTTGTAGCAGAACTTTAGGAATATTTTGGAGTTCATTCACCATGTTGTAAGTTTTTTTTTTGTAATTGGTCACTTTGTAATTTAGGGAAATAAATTATATTTAGAATTTTTTTAAAAGAAAGTTTGCTGATTTTCGCTTTTTCTGTTTATCAGTTTAAGCCAAGAGAATCATTAAAAATGATCTATATAAATATCATAACTAATATGGTTTAATGAAAACATTCATTTAAATTTATCTATAGTAATATTAGCATTGGGATCGTTTAGCTTGTTATAGAAATTTGAAAAAAAGGGGTTTTGGTGTTTTTGGGGTTTTGGGGGGGGGGGGTTTTTTGGGGGGGGTTTTTTTGTTTTTTTTTTTTTAAAATGGAGTGTTTTTTTTGTGAAAAAAAATTTTTCTATTGTTAAAATAATTTAAATTTTGGGGGTTTTTTTTTGGTTTTGGAAAAAAAATTTTTGGGGGGATGGGGGGGATGTTTTTAAAATTTTGGGTATTTTTGAGGGAATAAGGATTTTTTTATATTTTTTTTGATTTTTTTATTTTTAATTTTTTTTATTTTAATTTAAAAAATATTGTATTTTAAAATATATTTTTTATAAAAATCTTAAAGTTTCTAGAAAAAAAATAAAGGTTTTTTAAAAGGGGATTTTTTGTTTTTTACAAAAAACTTATCAATATTCAAATTTCAAATCCGGGGAAATCACAGTTTTTTCTTTTGGGAAAAATTTTTAAAAATTTTTTTGCGGTAAAATGCAGCCATTTTAAATTTAAATCTGGGTAAGGGGGTACGGGGAATTCAATTAAAGGTTTTCAAAACCATAATTAACAAACAAAGATTGACCTAAAAATTTGGTCCTTTTACACTTTATAACATGTTGGACTATGTTTCAGGTTAGTCCTATAATTATTTTTTCTGCGAGGGACAGATACGTCAAAATTCACCACGATCCCCATCTGGAAAAATTTTGGGAAAAAATTTTTAAAAAATGAGAGTTTATATAATGCATGATTTAAAGAAAAATTTCCCAAATTTCTTTTAAATAAAAATTTTAAAAAAATGAAATAAAAAAGAGGGGAAAAAAAAATTTAAATTAAAATATCAGAAAAAAAGAGGGGGATTGATTTGGGGGAGAACAAAAGGGTTTAATTTGCATTACTGTCCAATGGGCATTAAAAAGGGGGGATCTTCAAATGGTATATATATAACGGAATCGCGATAGGTGAAAATGTACAATCAGCATATGAAGCTATCGATATCTCTATTCAGTTTCTAATTCTTAAAAATTAGATTTACAAATATTTAAAATTTTCCCCCAAAATTAAAAATTCTTAAATTTTCCCCAAAAAGGGGCTGATATTTACAAATATAAAAATTTGGGTTCACTTAAAATATTTTAAGAGCCCCAGAGATAATAAAAATTCGTCACAACTTTATTTCCACCCTTTCCGGGGTTAACGGGCCCAAATTTTCCAAAATTTAAAAATAAGGAAATGAACCCCTTTAAAAATTACCCAAATTTTTAATTAAAAAAATTTCCCTTTTGGTTTTCCGTTTTTATAACCCTTTACTTTTTTGGAAAAATTTTTACAAAAAACAGAAAACCCCCTTTTTGTTTTATAAAAGTTTTCCCAAAATGATTTCCACTAGCAAAACAAATTTAGTTTTGGTTCCATTTTACCTGGAACAAAGGGGGAAAAACCTAACAAATTTTTTAAACAAAAATACTTCTATCACCAAAAAATTTTCCCCCAAATTTTTTAAACGGGAAAACAAAAAAACAAAGTAAACCTTTTAAAAATTTAAAAAATAAAGAAATTTAACCAAAAAACTTTGAAATTGGGGGGTTCTTATGTGTGTAACTTTCGCAAAAGCATCTTGAGATTCAATGAATATATCGACACCATATAAAGTCAACATAAATCTGTCAGCTGACCACAAATATGACGGCCGATGACATCATTCGGGAGCTAATGAACTAATAGTCTAGTCCCGTGCTTAGTTTGCTACTATGCAAGCAGCTGTACTATAGTGAAGTGCAACGCAGGGAGCATACTAAGCAGAGGACCAGACTAATGAACTAAGTCAGCCGTAATGTAATACCTTATTTCATTACCATTTAACCATGCATCATATCTTCTTTCATTTTTTAAGTATATTCGTTATATGCGTTATCCATTTGTGCTGAAAATGACAGAATCAACATCTAAGCGCAAAATTTTATATACCATACATAATTTATTTTCCTTTCTATCGGTGACTGACAGTGACATGCAGTGGATTAAAGCCCAATTCTGCTTGAAATATGTAGAATGAATTACCATGTCATAAATTATTTATTTTCTTAGAAATTTGTTATGGAAATTCTCAATTAAATCTGAATTTTTAATATCCCATATTTCACTCCCATCAATAAGTGTCAGCATAATATATAATCAAATAATGCTAACTGCAGATCTAAAGGCAACTTGAATTTCCATATCTATAAACATTCTTTCACAATAATGAAGATAAACATTAATTTAAACATATTTCCTACCCCCTCCCAAAAAAAACATATTTCCTTCCAAAGAGTGTCTGTTTAGGTTAAGTCTCCCTCAAACATAAAGGCCTAGTTACATAACGTACCATACAGAACGGTGGTTGATGTAAAGTCTTCTTCAAACATAATGTCCTAGCTACATTACGTACGAAAGAGAACGACGGTTAAGGTTAAGTTTATCTCAAACATATTTGCCTAGCTATATATTGTACCAAAGAGAGCAATAGTTTGACTTAGGATCTACAGAAAACAGTCTCTTTCTCAGAGACTGACCTAGCTTCAGATCCAAAAGCATTTTTTCTTGGGCACGAAAGTGTATGAGTTTTACAGATTTAACCATGATTCCTCGCCTTGCAAAAGTTGCTTAACTTCTGAGAAGAATTTATCTATATATGTAAATGGATTAACTAGTTCTGAACTATAGCAAAGTAAAATAACTGTAACTGCTTGACCTTGTTTTTGCTTCCAAAACATTGATTTTGGTACCGTAATAATTAATATTTAATTTTCAATCCTTGCAGAGTTATCGAAACAGTTTGAATTCTTTTGAAGTTCTATTTCATTTTCATCTTGTAGGATAGCATCATTTAGACACAGATGAATCAAAACCTAGAGTAACATTGTTACACTGAGTGTAAAATTACTTTAGTGTTACAGCTTACTCTTTTTCTATT
This sequence comes from Potamilus streckersoni, assembly GCA_016746295.1. Taxonomy (NCBI): domain Eukaryota; kingdom Metazoa; phylum Mollusca; class Bivalvia; order Unionida; family Unionidae; genus Potamilus; species Potamilus streckersoni. The sequence continues at coordinate 157,022 of JAEAOA010001117.1, read as the reverse complement.
TGAAATCTCACAATTTAACGTTAAATCCAGATATTTAAACTCAATAAAGTAAGTTACATTATTTAAATTGAATAATTATACCTATACCTACGTGCTCTCTCTCTCTCTCTCTCTCTCTCTCTCTCTCTCTCTCTCTCTCTCTCTCTCTCTCTCTCTCACACACACACACACACACACACACACACACACACACACACACATTTATTATTCACCGTAGAAACCCACCGTGTTAAACGACAAGGTGAATATTTATGAATGGTTTCTGATTATTACAGTTGGGGAGATGAGGGACCATAGTGGGATAGCCCCTAATACGGCATAGTTAACAGTGTTTAACCATATATAGCGGAAGGGCAATAATCCTAGTCACACTGCCTTCGTCTAACTTATGGCATGAAAATTTATAGAAAAATTTGCATTGTTGAAATATGTTACGGATTAATGTGATCAGGTCATAACTTTCATATACGGTATTTAGGTCACCTAAAATTTCATTTCTATTATTAGATATTTTTTGTTCGTGATTGATTAAACATTAAGGATATTATTCTAAAAGGATTTGCATTGTTCTGTTTATTAATTGAGACTCCTTAGAAATTAATTTTTCTCTATGGTTTATTGTTTGAGCACTTGCCAGAGTAAAGTTTAAATAATTAGATATAAACACAATGGTAAAATTAATAATTTGGCATTCTAAAGGAACTTCAGTTACAAATATGTACTTTCAAGTTCATATACCGATTGTTTCAGCGAAAACAGAAAATACTGCTTTCAAGTGTCATCGAAATCCAAAACGTTCCAACATAAACCCGAGTGTAATAAAGCACATTCCAAAATAAACCAGTGTAATAAAGCACATTCACAACATAAATCAGAGTGTAATAAAGGACATTCATAATATAAACCAGAGTGTAATGAAGCACATGCTTGGAATGAATATACACCTACTTAATTTAGGTTAAATGTATCCTGATTTTTGAACCAGTGTCTTCCTTTAGACGTTATCTCATGATTTGGCAGTAAAGCGTGAGAGTTGTCTCAGCGAGTAGACAAACTCGACCTTCGAATTCGTAAAAAGTACGTTTTCATTATAGAGTAAGGGGCCAGATAAATGTCTCAGTTAAGAGATGGACTATACGTGAGGTTCGTGGAAACGAATAAAGAAACCGGCAAAAGGTACGCAATCTTAGTTTCCCGATTTTAGTATGTTATTTCATTTGTTGATCTATTTGCAAATGTGTTCTTGATATGATGTAGGTATGTATGATTTCATTTTGCAGGATTTTAGTGAAATGCTAGTCACGACATTTTATTCTTTGATTTTCTAATTATCAATTCATTTGGAGAATTGGCAAGATTGAACGTAATTAAAATTTCATTAGATTAGTTGACAAGATTGCATGTAATTGAATATTTAATACATAGGAGTGATTAGGAATTTTCATGAATTAAGCTTAAGAAGTGATGGGTAATGTTTCATAGTTTTATGGATTAACTCTGTCTAGAATGAGTATGACATAATATTAAATGTATATCCATATACTAGTTTGTAATATTTAATTGATCACTTAAGTGTATATCTATATGCTAGTTTGTAATATTTAATTGGTCGAGTAAACTATTTTAGAATAGTTAGATCTGAGGGTCTAAGCCATATGTAACTTAACTCTGCTAGATTGGTAGAGTAAGACGTCAAGGGGGGTACATACGGGTTAATACGGCTGAGTTGAATTTAATTGACCACCCCTAGCGTGACCCGAATTAAGGTCAGGACAAGCGTTGACCGTCTATGTAAACATAGGAGTTAGAAAGCAATGAGTTACTGTGTCAGAATTTATGCCTTTTGTTTCTGAGCCAAATTAATGTAAAAATATAGATATACTTGGGAATGTGACCTATTGTCTATTGCGAGACATTTTATTTATTGAAGGAAACAGCTTTCCTGGATTCACCTGAGAAATCCCTGAACCAATCACAGGACCAGAGCAAATTATAAGCCGAAATCTAAATCCAGAGAAGATTGTTAAATCAGAGTTCGACGGACAAGAGTCCAAGACCAAACAACTAGACAAAGATCGGCAGAGCAGGGACGAACGGAAGTCTTGATGTCCGCATAAAATAGGTGATGAAGTCTCTCATCGTTGCACTCAAAGGTCACATCTCGTTGGCAATGAAGATAGAATATTAAAGTTGAAAGTAATTGTAGCCATTAAAGAAAGTTGTATTGTCTTTTTATTTGAGTACATGTTAGTACAATTTTCCTTCTTTGTAACTAAGTAATTGATTTCTTTTCATTTTAAATTCTGTTGATAAACTGATTAAATTTTATATTTGTTCATTGAAAGAGACTCGTTGGGTTTATTTCTTCAATATACTTGTTCAGTGATCTGTGTTCTTCTTTCTATCTATCCACACTGGGTAAATTACACCGCGGAGGTCATTCCCTAGCAGCGAACCGTAGTGAAAGAGGTTGGTGTGTTTGAACGCCGCCAATTTATCACAATTGGTTTGACACCATAAGTTACAGTACATGACTGTCAATAAAATTTTACAATTTGTGTGTAGGAAGGAGGTCCATGGAGGTGGCACCATGAGTTACTGCATTGGATTACACTAACCCTAGTGACGCCACTGTACAAACCTTTCACATTTCTGTGCCAGTTAGACATTTATACTTTTCCGTTTAACTGTATACTAAATAATCCACTATGTCCAGTCTCTTGATTTCACACAATTATCAAGACCAAAAAGAGGCTAATTAACCCTGTTCCAAGGACCCCGCTAATTAAAGTCACTGAATCTACTTGTATAATTCCGTCTTAAAAAAAAGAAACAGGTCTAATGAATAAGAAACTTAAAATTCAAATCATTGGCGGACGAATGAAATCAAATTGATCGTAGTGAAATTAGTCCATTTTGGGTTTTTAAGTCCAATAAGAATTGGCTACATATCCTAGATCTTATTATTTTGTTACTGATGTTTGAGGTTTATTCTTACATACCTATATTGGCTGAGCCCGAGCCTCAAATCAAAAAGGTCAAAGGTGAGATCATATTGATGGGTAAGGCGAGTGCTTAAGACCACTTGACAACTCTGCGCCCTGCTATTATTTGTACCACATAGTTTATGCCAGTATCAAGCTAACATCGCTGACTTTAAATCCCTGTGTTTTTCTTCCTTCTGTTTGTTTGTTTTCTAAATCGGTGTTTTTGAACTAATTATGGCTATTATTTTCGGACACATATTTCGTTGTTATTATACTTAATTCGGTACTTTATATATGATTTGGTGCTACACATTAAAGTGGTTTACACATCTAGTGAACTCATTTGATTGTTAAAAAGTATATTGAATTTTTAGAAAAATGTAGGCAGACCGATGAACTTTCAAATATACACTCATATATGCACCATACATTCACACACACACACACACACACACACACACACACACACACACACACACACACATATATATATATATATATATATATATATATATATATATATATATATATATATATATATATATATATATATATATATATATATATATATATATATATATATATATATGTGTGTGTGTGTGTGTGTGTGTGTGTGAATGTGTGTGTATGTGTAATATATATAAAAACTCTCTTTTCGGTCAGAGTATTGGATTTGGTTCACTTGAACTGTATACACCTGTGTAACGTAACCCGTGTATGTGTGTAGCTTCACCTGGTACGTGTGACGCTATTTGTAAGTGTATAATTTGATCTATGTATGTGTAAGATATCATTTGTATGTGGAACCTAACTTCTGTGTGTGTGTGACTTGACTTGCGTTGTGTATATGCGTATGTTGATCTGTGTATGAGTGGAACTTGACTTCTACTAAGTTCAACAAATCATTGTGCATGTAACATGAGCACTAAACACCTATCTTGCAGCTATGTGCATGTTTTTGCAGTGTTATGAGTGAATATGGATATAAAAGATGAAAGCAATCGCCTTCCCCACCACCCCCACAAAAAATTGTAGCTTGATGACATAAAGACACTGTGGTACAAGTGCATTTATTTTACACATACTGTAAATTACAATACATTACACAATTTACACATATTGTAAATTACAATTACATTACACGAATCCAAATTTATTGATAGTGTTTTACAACCTTTGATGAAATCACTTCCTTCATACATTAAAGATACTACTGATTTCATCAAAAAGTTGAAATCTATTCTACAGCTATCTGATAACTCAGTCTTGGTATCATTAGATGTAGCATTATTATATATCAACATTCTGCATACAGATGGTATTGAAGCGTGTAAATATTTTCTTGATAACAATTCTAATAATAGCACACTGTCTAGTGAAGATATTTGTAAAATAATAAAACTTATCCTGGAAAATAATTATTTTCAATTTAATAATAAAAATTACATTCAAGTAATGGGTACAGCAATGGGTAGTCCTATGGCTCCTTCATACGCTTCTCTTTTCATGGGTAAATTAGAAAAAGATTTCCTTCAAAACGAAAAGCTTAATCCATCTGTTTGCTTTAGATTTTTAGATGACATATTTATGATCTGGAACCATTCAGTTGAATAACTGAAAAATTCACTGATAGCCTAAATCATTTTCATCCGACAATTAAATTTACTTATACTGCATCAAATACGCATGTTTCATTTTTAGATGTAAATGTAATTAAAACTATTGATAGCACTATTTCCACAAATATTCATGTCAAAGGAAACTAATATCCACCAGTATGTGGAATATTCTTCATGCCATCACATGTCATGTAAAAACGGTATACCATATAGCCAGGGTAAAAGATTCCGACGCATTATTTTAGATGATTGTCAATTTCAAAATTCGTTGAATAATTTAAAAACATATTTCCAAAACAGAAATTATCCTACACATATCATTGATTCTGATCTGAACAAAACCCGTAATATTACTCAACACGAGGCTTTAAACACAGCAAATTGTACAATAAAAAAATAGTTTCTTTTACAATACAATACAACCCTTCATTACCTAATATAGGCCTTATAATTAATAAATATTGGAGTCTCCTTCATTTATCTAATAAAAACAGCGTAAAATCACTTTACAACAATAAACCTATTCTTGCTTATAGAAGACCCAAGAATTTGCAAGATTTTCTAATTAGAAGTAAACATACAGAAAATTAAAAAAAAGACAATTCTCGTCATCTAAATGTAATAGACACCGGTGCTCTCAATGTGCAAACATAAAATAAAAACAGCGTAAAATCACTTTACAACAATAAACCTATTCTTGCTTATAGAAGACCCAAGAATTTGCAAGATTTTCTAATTAGAAGTAAACATGCAAAAAATTTAAAAAAAGACAATTCTCGTCATCTAAATGTAATAGACACCGGTGCTCTCAATGTGCAAATATAAGAGAAAGTAGTTCTTTTAGTAGCGCTGATACAAAAGAGACATTTACTCTACGTTATAACACTAACTGCGTATCAATTGATGTGATTTATTTTGATAACCTGTTAAAATGTAATATGCAATATGTTGGACAAAGACTTCAAAACGTTTCTAAGAGAAAGATAAATCATCGCTTTCATATTAAAAATTATAGAGATCCTCAGTTTTCCTCTAATATTTCTACACATTTTAATATCAATAATCACTATCTACTCGATTTTTCTTTCATGCCAATATATATTGTGCATGAAAACATGAATAGACTCATAAAAGAAACTTATTGGATTCATAAATTAGATACTTTGTATCCTAATGGCCTGAATACCAATGCACTATATAAAACTGTAAAATTTTCTTTCAAATTGTTAAATTGCATAACTTTTAAAACAATATAATCGTATGTATGATTGTTTGTCCCTATTTTTTAAAAATTATTTTACACATATCACGTGACACTGAAAATCCAAGATTTCGACCATTGCGTGAAGTGAATGGTCTTTTTGTTATTTAACCTGTGACGCCAGATAGTCCCTTAATCCCTGAAAGTACGTCAACTAGAGGCAGAAACATAAACCGAAGTAGAATTGTATGACGTAATAAACCAAGGGCTAAAGCTTTCCTAATACCAATGTCTCTTTCCTGTACGAGTCAAATAACGTTGACGATAACGGAGAGGCAATCGATGTGATACTTTTCGAATTCAGTATTTGGCGTACAAATATCTGCTAAATGTGCCATGATTATATTCTTTCACAGTAATAGGAGCTAAAAATAACTCTGAAGAACCTTTCAACAATAAACTAAATACCTGTACGTTTTATTTTGAATGTTAATCTTCCAGTTTTGTAACTAAACAATTGAGGAAATAGTTAGATTTTAATAGCCACACACCAATTGTTTACGTTTCTGATAGGATGACACGTCATCAAATCATTATGACGTCATTATGTTTTCATGGCGTAATGGGGGCGCTCACCAGTTAAATTGTACTTTGGAGAGAGTGACTTATGTAAGGTGAAGCTGTTTGTATTTGAAGCATGCACAGTGGAGAGAATGTTGGCATACCTGTATAGTACTTGATGTAATGTGGCTAACATTTTTTTGGATATTGTACTTATAGAAATTGTACATGATCTAAGCATACTACTACAAAAACTGACTGCTCTCTTGTGCTAAAAAAAGTCACCCTGAATTAGTCTGAAGCACACCATCTTTTGCAACTATTAAAATTGGAAAAAATAATTTTGCCGAGCTAGACAACACCAGCTTCTGAGAGTGCAATGAATGAATTACCAAATATATAAACTGTAAAAGAAAGTTATCGGCTCTTTATTTTTTTACAATTTACCTCTAAAGTCTAGGATGTGAAAATGACCAAGTTAAGCTAGCACTTTTATGAAAGATGCACATCAGGAGTAAGGCCAAGCTGTATACTCTATAACCCATATTACACCCATCAATCATACACCAAAATAAAGGGAATCAAGGATCCTGGAACAATACCTAAGATATACAACGTCTTTTTTTTTTAAATAGCCAGTATAACCAGTGAACGAATATAGGCAAAATATTTTTCTTTAAAATTGCAAGAAACTAAACTGTAGAGCTCCATCAACATAAATTGCGATCTCGAGGGCATATCAAAATGGTCATTATTTACAAGCGAAGTTTTCTCTAGTATGCGAAGGAAAAGGCAGATGATGTTCCGATTGAGTACGCCATACATGTCATTTTTTATTACGTGTAATTATTTTTATCGGATATGTACTGAAGCCGGAAGTCATTTGAGGTTTCACTTTAAAATATAATTTTGGTGCAAAAATCTCTTACATTTTGGGAAAGAAAAGAACGTAAGAATTGTACTTTCTTCGTCTTCTTGCTTTAGTACCCCCCAAAAATTAGAATAAATTATTTTATGGTAAACAATAAACGAATTTTCTTAATTTATTAAGATTTTTTGCAGCATAAAAAGTTAGTTTGGAAAAAAGATGATATTAAACTACTTTTGGCGAATAAAAATAATTTTATTTGAAGCTAAATATGTTTTCCCCATAGATTTGAAGATCATAAAAAACTATTTACTACAAAAATCTATAGAATTTCGGAAAATGGTAATGTTGTTTGGGACAAATGCACATTACTCGAGAAAAGATAACTCGAAAAAAATTAGTATCTATTGAAATAGGATAGGAATTTCTTGTATTCAGACGACAAAAAGACAAACATACATTTTCTATAAAATGACAACTTGTTCAAGCCTCATATTTCACATAAGCTGTTGTTGATATTAGTAGCTATGATTTACGTAATGTAGACAATTTCCAGTTTGAACAGGTTATAACAAATTTATATTGCAACTTGTTTCTGCCTTTGACCATTCGAGAATGGAATACATTTTCTATCTAGACTCGTCAAATATACTCCATTATCAATTTCAAAAGCACATTTAATACATAAAATTTTACTGCAGTAGAAGGAAATTTCAAATTTTAATTTATTGGGCCATAGATCGAAATTTAAATGTTTCTGAGACTGGTAAGTTTGACGTATCTTATATAAAATCTGATACAACAGACATTTGATTCAACCTTAAAAGCCATCAGCAATGTACTGCTTTTGTTTTCGTATTATTTTAAACTCAGCTGTGTTGTACTGACACGCTACTGGTCAGCAAAAAAGTACCCCATCATTTTTAATTGTCATACGGGATGCATACATTTTAGCTAAAGGTGTACAAACAAACTTAATCACGCAATGAATTTTATACTTTTTCATTTAGACTCATTCTTATTTTATTCATTGCAAAGTTTTACCTGCTGTACCTTGCATCGCAGTATTCGCTAATGATAGCTGTTCCAAAATTAAATGTTACCTTCAATGCACGACCACATCAAAAGCTATTCTTTGGACTGTATATAATTATTGGGGTGCATCCATATACACATCTAGACTGATTATAGTACAGTACCCTGATTTAAGGGCTGAATCAAGACCTTCTATGTGCTGACTGTACTATTGACCTAGATACAAATAATGGTATATATAAACATATCTCAGCTAATACGTTTAAGTATATTTAATTTATATTGTTTATTGTCTTTTCTCTGTAATTATATATTATGTATATCTATATTTGTACTTGACCCTTACCCAGAATGAAATGAAATGTGTATTTGATCACTGATAATTATTTTGTAAACAATATAATACATAGCGAATATTTTTCTAAGATTAAATATCCAGATCATTATCAATGTAAGATTACATGTTTATTTGAATCTGAGTCAAGGACATCAATTTTCCACTTGAAAATTCCTAAATTTGTTGATAACTTTTAGTGTTTTAGAGTGGCGACTGACCTAAATTATCGCCTTTTATTCTAAGAAAAATATTATTTTTTGAATTTTACAAAACAATTTTTGTTAGCTCTCTTTTGCTTAGGTTAAAACCATTGTGTCGTGATAATATGTGTTGGGAGTTCAGTCTCATTCTTTTTACTAATGAACCAAAAAGCATTAGTCAGACTGGTAAAATGAAGAGCAATGCACAGTATTTTTGTACCATGTTCTACAAATGTCATGACCATTCACTCTGTAACAAGGTCACCGGTTTCATCTTATACTAACCTAACAAGCATAATCCAGAAAAAGATGAGAATTAAACTTTTTCATTTGGCATAAAAGGTAAAACTCAATGTTATGTTAGAGAAATTCAGTTAACTAATTTCTGCTAGCTGAAGCTAATTAGGTTAGGTAATTATCAGCACCCGCATAATCAACGACAATGCCTCGCTCACAAAGGTTTCAATATTTTCAATAAGTTGGCAACAACACAGTTAAGATTTATTGCTACTTATTACAGTTAAAACTGTATTATTGGTAACATTTGCACCTATAATTTATATTATGAGTTTATGATTCATTTATCTTGGACAATAAATGAAAAGCAACCAAACTGGCTTTTCATTTTAGATCTGAAAATAAACATTAACTCCTTTGCTATATTATCATCACAATATGATATACAGTGATATACTTCACTTAAATCAGTTTCAAATTTCATCGAAATTTAAAATTACGATTTGTCAGTTAGTTTTAACATGATCTGTGCAATTTTGCCAAATGACGATATACTTATATGTATTCTACCATCCTTACAGTAAAGGAAAACTTGTCATATTGCTGCCGTGTACAAAACGTAGGAGACGGCACAGTGGCTGTGTTACTATCGTTGTGACTCATCTCAAACGAGGAAATGGCGTCATCGTAAGAACTAGATTATCTTCAATTAGTCTTTACAATCGACGACATAATCTTAAGTTAACACTTATCGTTAAGAATTAGTACTTCTTGGAACAACTGACATGGAATTCTCTCCAGACTGTTGCCAATATATAAACATCCAAATATTCATATATGTTTTGATAAAAGTCTGAAAACAACGCTCATGAAATTTTCAGAAAGCAATAATGATGGCCGCAAAATTTTATCAAGCAAGTGTTGTTAGTTGAAACACCAACAGGATGATGTTTGGATACGTTGTATTTCAAAATTTCTTTGTGCTAAACTTCTCTGTATACATGCACTATATTATGGTGTTAGCAAATAACAAACCTTCCAAATTAATAGCAACATGTTATCAAGAAACATCTGGCACGTAGTTATTGCTATAAAAATTAAATAGTCAGAAAAAAATTGGATCATGATCGGATACATAGAAACTTTCTTATATATTTTTATATTGACAAAATCGTTATCAATAATAATAACATATTTATGGGATTAACATATACGAAACATATTCTTATCACTACACTTTTTAGCACGAATGTGCAAGGTCACTGCCCCATTGCTTGTTTATTTTTCATCTAAATTTGTTTACGCTACTTTATAGTCTGCAAAATAACTTTAGAAGGCAAATAGTTAACATTAAAGCGGATATCAAAATTTATACTGAATTTTAAAGTTGTTATATTGTGGGCAAAGTATTGATCAGATGTTTGATTACTAGTGATAAGAATGTATGCACAATCATTAGCAAGGGTTTAGTGCCGTGAGAACACTTGGGAACGTCGTACCATTACTTTCTTTGCGCTCGTCAGCATCTGAGCAGCATACGTTCCCTCGCTTCTCTATAAAGTACTATACCACTGATTATTAGATATATCAGCTAAAGTTTCACACATTCAGATTTAGAAGACTAGGTAGTTACTCAATTATTGACTTTAAAAATAGATCCAGTTCTTTGGGTAAGTAAATATTTTGGTTAGTATTATAGAACAAAACCGTTTTTGTTTTTAAAAATAAAATAAATATATAGATCAAAATTAGTCTTTGGCTCTATCTTTTGCATTTCATTTACTGATAATTTCTTGTTTATTTTGTCTTTTTCTGCCTCTATTAAAATTTTCTGCTAAATTTCCCTTTACAAAGTGGATTTTTTTTTTCATACCACGACCCTTTTTTACGCTTCTTTCCTTTTTTTTTTGTAATCCATGGCCTTTAACATACTTGTTTATTCTAAGGTCTTCTCGTTTTACAGCTTTTATTTCTTTAAAGTCGATTCTTTTCTAGTCGTGACATTTTGAATTAAGTAATCTTTTTCCTTAACCAAACATTAAATCTGATTTCCACATATCAGGGATGGCATACATAAATTTTAATGACTACCTGTATTAAACAAACACTACGCTTTGTGCGTCAGCAAAACTAAAGTTAAAGCCAATTATATAATCCCAGACAATAAAGTATGTTTAAATTCAGTAAAATTAAATTTTTGTTTCTTAAGTGGTTTGGATCCAAAACTTTAGGAAACAAGATAACCTTGTAGATTTTTTTTTCTTCTAATGAGGATGATATATACCTTAAGAAGAATTTCACACAATTTCTGCATCATCAGCTACATGAAAAATATCTTTACAAGAACAGTATCATATGCAGTTATTGTAAATTTTTTAAAATTAAGACTCCCAAACGGTCTAAACCACCCAGACTAAACGTACAAATGATTAAATGAACTTTCACATCTTCTGTTAAGCAATATAAATCTGAGAGAGAGAGAGAGAGAGAGAGAGAGAGAGAGAGAGAGAGAGAGAGAGAGAGAGAGAGAGAGAGAGAGAGAGAGAGAGAGAGAGAGAGACTTAAATGGTGAATCTCTTTACAAAATGTAACAAGGTTACTTATTGAGTTGGCAAAATATCGTTTCATAATCACGTAAGGAGTGAAGTCCACGTTTAAAGGAAATCACTATGAAATGAAAACGACCTAGAATAGAATATTGAAAATATAAATCATTTTCAAGGTATTTTGCTGAGTTAAGTCCTTCAGACGACATATTTTCAAATGCTAGAAATGTTTTGAAAATAAACTTAAGTAATAGAAGCGGGGGAAGAAAAGGGTACATATTGATCCGTCCGCAAATACGGAAGTTGTAACGAAATATCCCTATAAAGAGGTTAGCTATTTTCCAGGATATTTTCGGCACCAAAATTCTCCAAACTTCTCTATGCATGTTTCTATCAACAAGTACCTGAGACACTGACATATTTTTTTTTTTATAAAATGGGAAAGGAACGTGCAATTATTGCTGTCAAATTAATTTATCAGAATGATTTCATCCTGCTGTGAGGTTTTAACTACAGTCAGAAAAATGGAAAAGTAATTATATTGCTTAAAATGAAAAAAAAAAGAAGAGAAATGAGTACGAGAGAGAAATTATGTGGAAGAAAGGAAAAAGAGTTTCATGAACATACGTATAATGATTTTAATTTAATAGGCGAGTTCACAAGCGATAAAAGAGATTATAGTCTCTTTCTCGCCCACTGGCTGAGTTCTGCTTCTGCAGTCCAAGAATATCTGTGTGTGTGTGTGTGTGTGTGTGAGAGAGAGAGAGAGAGAGAGAGAGAGAGAGAGAGAGAGAGAGAGAGAGAGAGAGAGAGAGAGAGAGAGAGAGAGAGAGAGGATCAATGACCGGATGACGCAGTTGCAAACCACAGCTGGAAAACCTAGTTATAGATCTGATATTTAATTGTTCGTGTTCAGATCGATGTGATATCATATTAAAATCAAGTCTTCAACATTTGTTTTGTATATATCATATTAAAATCAAGTCTTCAACATTTTTTTTTTGTATATCACTTCTCGTGCAGAGAGTGAATGTGAATACACGTAAGTTTGAATGAAAATGAAGCGCGAAAGGAAAATGATACCTGAAAAATTCCTCATGATACGGCATGGATTGTTTGAAATCATCAACTAACTAACAGTTATCTGAAGTGAGTAGTTTAAATACGAAGTATTACACAAGATGCCAAACTCTAACTGTTGATCATGTTAGAAAAGCTAGTTTACATATCTTAATGTGATCTGCAGAAACTGGAGGTGTTATTAACATCTTAAAACTTATGAAGTCCTATAGACAATTTGTATTATAGTCAACTTGTAGATAAAATCTGAAGATATTACGCTCTCTTGCTCATTTGTCTAAATATGAAAACAGTTGTATTCTTACCTTGTGAAGTGATCCAGTTGAAGTACACTGCACCGTGTTAGACGGTCGTTATGATAATGAGGTTTTCGGTAGAGTTAGTTATTAAAGTGGTACAGGAACATGCGCAATGATCGTCGTTATTGATGCAAAACTTTTGATTGTCTTGCAAAAAGGTAAAGAAATATCGGTTTGTTGTTATGCATGATACACTTTCTCTTTTTCTGGCACCTATACAATTTTTAGTTTCCTGGTATCTATTCCATTTCTCGTTTCCTGGTATCTATACGATTTCTCGTTTCCTGGTATCATTCACGACACGAGCCTTAACGTGCCTTGTGCATGTAGTATATGCTTTTATATATATATATATATATATATATATATATATATATATATAAAGTTTTCGTGCACGGGCATGATTACGCATTTTTTTAAAATGTGACGGGTGGGCATAAAGTTTGGTATAGGGATTTACATGCAAGATGGGTTTAGGTGGCCGAGAATCTGTTTTTGGAAAGAAATGTCCTCATTTCAAATAACTTAGATATTCTTGATCAGATTTATATCCACAATGAATCCATTATATCAATTATATTAAATGACAACATAATTATATAGAAATAAAATATTCTGATTCGATAGAAGTACCTAGGCCCCTTTGATTACAATGTCTTCCCTACCCCAAGCACTTCGAAAATTACATTGTTGGTCCCTAGAGCCTTAAAGGACTTATATTGGTACCAAGTTTAAAGATTGAGGGTAATCTTTTTACCATGGTGTTTATTCATCAAAAAAAAAAACCGCATCTGTTCCATAGTTTATAAAAACAGAATTTGCAACAAGGAAAGTCATAGGAATAAAAACAAATCTGTGAGCGCGGAGAATTGTGATGCACGCAAACGGCCAGAAACCATACGAAAGCAAAATAATACTTTCATAAAAATTATGAATGATACACAAAATGTACCAACAGTTCATGACGTTACTTTTTGGTTGCAGTTGAGGCAAAGATTAAGGAAACGTAATGGTACGCGACGGTACGCAAGCGATAATTGGTCGGAAACTTAGGAATGGTACTAAGCAGTAGATACAGAGTAAAGGTAAGATGGGATGCTAAACACTACTAATTAGTACACAAAAAAATGCAAGCATGCTCACGGGTACTAAACAGAAAACAAACAATTAATGCAGTCATATTCCATTGTACTAAACAGTTCGCAAACAACCAATCATGTTCATGGGTACTAAATAGTACCAAAACAATGCAATAATGTTCAATGGTATTAAACAGTACGCAAACAATGCAATCATTTTCAATGGTACTAAACAGTACGCAAACAATGCAATCATGTTCAATGGTATTAAACGGTAGTAATCAATGCAAGATTGCTCAAGGGTACTAAACAGAAAGCAAATAATGCAGTCGTATTCCATTGTACTAATCAGTACGCAAATAGTCAATGATGCTCATGGGTACTAAACAGTACACAAACAATGCAATCATGTTGAATGGTACTAAACAGTACGCAAACAATGCATCATGTTCAATGGTATTAAACACTACGCAAACACTGCAATCATGTTCAATGGTACTAAACAGTACGCAAACAATGCACTCATTTAATGGTACTAAACAGTACGCAAACACTGCAATCATGTTCAAAGGTACTAAACAGTACGCAAACAATGCAATCATGTTCAATGGTATTAAACGGTAGTAATCAATGCAAACTTGCTCAAGAGTACTAAACAGAAAGCAAATAATGCAGTCATATTCCATTGTACTAATCAGTACGCAAATACGCAAATAGTCAATGATGCTCATGGGTACTAAACAGTACGCAAACAATGCAATCATGTTCAATGGTATTAAACACTACGCAAACACTGCAATCATGTTCAATGGTACTAAACAGTACGCAAACAATGTACTCATATTCGATGGTACTAAACAGTACGCAAACACTGCAATTATGATCAATGGTACTAAACAGTACGCGAACACTGCAATCATGTTCAATGGTACTAAACAGTACGCAAACAATGCCATCATATTCAATGGTACTAAGCAGTACGCAAACAATGCAATCATATTCAATGGTACTAAACAGTACGCAAACACTGCAATCATAATCAATGGTACTAAACAGTTCGCAAACAATGCAATCATATTGAATGGTACTAAATAGTACGCAAACAATGCAATCATATTCAATGGTACTAAACGGTACGCAAACACTGTAATCATATTTAATGGTACTAAACAGTACGCAAACACTGCAATCATAATCAATGGTACTAAACAGTACGCAAACACAGCAATCATGTTCAATGGTACTAAACAGTACGCAAACAATGCAATCATTTTCAATGGTACTAAACAGTACGCAAACAATGCAATCATGTTCAATGGTATTAAACGGAAGTAATCAATGCAAGCTTGCTCACGGGTACTAAACAGAAAACAAACAGTTAATGCAGTGATATTCCATTGTACTAAACAGTACGCAAACAACCAATCATGTTCATGGGTACTAAATAGTACCTAAACAATGCAATAATGTTCAATGGTACTAAACAGTACGCAAACAACGCAATCATGTTCAATGGTATTAAACGGTAGTAATCAATGCAAGCTTGCTCACGGGTACTAAACAGAAAGCAAATAATGCAGCCATATTCCATTGTACTAATCAGTACGCAAATAGTCAATGATGCTCATGGGTACTAAACAGTACGCAAACAATGCAATCATGTTGAATGGCACTAAGCAGTACGCAAACAATGCATCATGTTCAATTGTATTAAACACTACGCAAACAATGCAATCATGTTCAATGGTACTAAACAGTACGCAAACAATGCACTCATATTTAATGGTACTAAACAGTACGCAAACACTGCAATCATGTTCAATGGTACTAAAAAGTACGCAAACAATGTACTCATATTCAATGGTACTAAACAGTAAGTAAACACTGCAATTATGATCAATGGTACTAAACAGTACGCAAACACTGCAATCATGTTCAATGGTACTAAACTGTACGCAAACAATGCAATCATATTCAATGGTACTAAACAGCACGCAAACAATCAATCATGCTCAATAGTGTAATGTGGTGCCAGATAATTTCTGAATGTACGTCAACTAAAAGCAAAAACGTTATGAACGGAAGTAGAATTGTATGATGCCATGACCTGAGGGCTAAAGCATTCATAATACCCTAGTCTCTTTCCGATGCGAGTCGAATAACGTCGACGATAACCCAGAGGTAAACGAGCTGACACTCCGAATTCAGTTTTTTTGCATACAAATATCTGTTACATGTGCTAAGATTATATTATTTCACAAATATAGGAGTTGAAAATAACTCTGAACAACTTTTTAACATTTCAACAATAAATAAAATGTCTGTACTTTTTTATTTTTAATGTCAATCATGCAGTTTTGTAATATAATAATCGAATAAATATTTCGATTTCAATAGCCACACAAATTGCTCACGTTTCTGATAGGATGAAACGTCATCAAGACCATGTGACGTCATTAGGTTTTCAGGCTTAATAGCAATTGCGACCTTGAGGGCAGATCAAAATAGGTTTTATTTAAAAAGGAAGTTTAGAAGTCGGACAGTAGTAAGGATGCAAAATATTACGCGAGATGCTAACTCTATATGTGGACCGTGTTAGAAAGGCAGGTTGACAACTTTTTGTTTCATCTGGAGGATTTTTTAACATCTTAAAATTTATGCAATTCTAAACTCATTTTATATTATAGTCAACGTGTAGATAAAATCGGATGACTTCATGCTCTCTCGCTCAGTTGTGTAAATATGAAACGCTGTACACTTACCTGGTGAGCTTATCGTATTGAATGAACACTGTGCCATCCTGGACCTTAACCATGACAATGTAGCGTTCGGTAAAGCTAGTTCGTTATTAAAGTGGTACAGGGACATGCGCAATGATTGTCGTCATTGATGCAAAACTTTTGATTATGTCTCTTAAAAAGGTAAAAAATATTCGCTTAGTTGTCATGCATAGAACAATTCCTCTGTTCCTAGTATCTGTACATTTTCTCTGTTCTTATTATCTGTACAATTTTAATGTTCCTAGTATCTGTACAATTTCTAGTTAACCGGTAACTTACACAACATGAGCCTTAATGTGCCTTGTACATATAGTATATTCTTTGTAAGATATTAATAATTAACGTGTTCGTTAAGTTCACGTGTACACGCATTATTACGCATTGTTTTTAATGTGACGGGTGGGTGATAAAGTTCTGTATATCCTGTATTATTTGTGTTTGTCTTTTTTGGATTTTTGACTTAGCTTTAACAATTTTTCAGTCATATCGCTCCAGTTTCTGCAGTGTGGAAGCGTATAGTGATGTTTACCACTGTGACATCATGCCGCAGACACGTAGCATAATGTCCCATCCAGTCACATTTTAGTGACGCCAGACCGACCAGTCCTAACACTAACCACTTTATGATGAGCGCCTAGCGAGACAGCTCTTTGAACCATATTTTTTATAACTTGTATGACTCGGCCAGGGTTCCAACCCGTGACCTCCGGCATCCGAGGTGGACGCTATAAACACTAGGTCAATAATTTTTTTTCGAAAAAGTGTCATCATTTCAAATGAGTTGAAAAAATATTCTTGTTCTTGCTCTGATTTATATTCAAAAGAAACATATTATATCCATTGTATTAATTAAACACAAATAATTATATAGAAATCTAAGTTTCCCGATTCGACCGAACTACACACGCCCCATTGTTTTCACCCTCTCCCCCGCTCCACTCGACCACTTCGAAAATTAAATTGTTGGTAGCTAGAGTCTTAAAGGAAATCTATTGGCACCAAATTTAAAGAAGGAAGGTTATCTTTTTGCCATGCTGTTTATTCACCAAAGAAAAATTATTCTCTTTAACAACGCATAAAAATGGATTTTAAACAAAAAGGAAAACCATGCCAATAAAAACAAAACTGTGGGCGCGGAGTAATGTGATGCAAGCAAAAGGCCAAAAATTGTACGAAAACAAAACAGTACGATATCATAACAAAATTATGAGTGATCAACAAAAGATACCGGTAGTTCAAGACGGTATGCTTTGGTTGCATTTGAGGCAAAGAAGGCTTGATAAAGGTAAATAATGGTACACGACGGTTCGCAAGTGATACTTGTTCGGATGCTTAGGAAATGTATTAAGCAGTATATACAGAGTAAAGTTAAGACTGAATGCTGAACGGCACCAATTAATAAGCAAACAATGCAATCTTGTTCAAAGTACGCAAACAATGCAATTATTTTCAACGGTACTGCAATAAAATACAATCATATTCAATGGTACTAAATAATATAGAAACACTGCAATCATGCTCACCGCTACTAAACAATACGCTAATGCTCACCGATACTGAACAGTACGGAACAATGCAATCATGCTCAGTGGTACTAATCAATACACGGGCAATGCAATCATGTTCAACGGTACTAATCACTACACAATGCAATCATGTCCAATAGTATTAAAAACTATGCAAACGCTGCAATCATGCTCAACGGTACTAAGTAATACGCAGCAATGCAATCATGCTCACCGCTACTAAACAATACGCATACAATGCAATCATGATCACCGATACTAAATAATACGCAATAATGCAATCATGATCACCGATACTAAACAATACGCAACAATGCAATCATGATCACCAATACTAAACAATACGCAACAATGCAATCATGATCACCGATACTAAATAATACGCAACAATGCAATCATGATCACCGATACTAAATAATACGCAACAATGCAATCATGATCACCGATACTAAATAATACGCAACAATGCAATCATGATCACCGCTACTAAACAATACGCATACAACGCAATCATGATCACCGATACTAAATAATACGCAACAATGCAATCATGATCAACGATACTAAACAATACGCAACAATGCAATCATGATCACCGATACTAAACAATACGCAACAATGCAATCATGATCACCGATACTAAATAATACGCAACAATGCAATCATGATCACCGATACTAAATAATACGCAACAATGCAATCATGATCACCGATACTAAATAATACGCAACAATGCAATCATGATCACCGATACTAAATAATACGCAACAATGCAATCATGATCACCGATACTAAACAATACGCATACAATACAATCATGATCAGCGATGCTAAACATTACTCAACAATGCAATCATGCTCACCGAAACTAAACAGTATGCAACAATGCAATCATGATCAGTGGTACTAAATCAGTACACAATGCAATCATGTTCAATGGTACTAAAAAAGTATGCAAACACTGCAATCATACTCATCGAGACTAAACAGTACGCAACAATGCAATCATGCTTCGCATTATGCAAACAATGCAAACAGTAGGATTAATGAGTCAAAAGACATTACCAGTACTGAAATAATACTGTTCCCATTGATGTTTACTTTCAAATTTAAAATAAAATTTCCAGCGTGTAGTTGATCAACATGAAGATAAATCAGATATTATAATTCTAAGTTGAGCTTGAGTTAGGTGGATGCTTTTGGGGCCTGAAATTTACGACAAATATAATACCTATACATGTACATGCATTCACATATTCTACACAAATATTTAAGGAAAACATTGTGTGTGGCACTGTTACTAATAATCAAACGCATGAAATAATAATAAAAATAAAATATTTCATTTCAAATTTGTTATTACAAAGGCACTTTTCCATTTCTTGCGTACAGAAGTAAACATCAGTTACAATTAGTAACAACGTGTTTGCACATGCTTTGAGATCAGCAGGTACTTGTTGATAATTGTCACATACAAACCATTTGTGTTTGTGATGCGAGTCTGAAGCAGGTAATGAAATAAGACTTGCGTGCACGTGCTTCTAAGAAGCAAAAGAAAATAGCAAGAAAGGAGAGACAAATAAAAAAGACAAAATACGTGAATTGTTGACGAAATTAAATCGTTCTGAATTGGTCTGAACTAAAACGGATGCTCAGTAGATTAGTTAAACGTAGGGAGTTTGATTGAGTAGATTAAAAGAAATCTCTTCAAGTAACATAGTGTTTAGAATTAAATTGTTCAAACGGTTTTCTGCCATGTAATGAAAACTACGAGCCGCCATTTTTCATTCACTGAACTAATCAAAATCAACTTTTGTTTTTAAAATTGACGTTTCTGATTGCACTTTGATAGGAATGAAGCTTTAGCCAATGAAGTCTGCTTCGTACATATAAACAAAATAGTAAAATTCTTCAAACGCGAATTGAAAGTTAGTATAGTAAATGGAGCAAACAACAAAATAGCTTGTGAAGACATAGCCGATTAGATGTTGGATAAAGTGGATTGAGAACAAATTAGGAAGGCATATGAAATTTTTATAAATGCTAGATCAACTAAAATATCAAAGACTATGTCAGATAGAATAACACTAGGAATAATATCTTGGATGAGAATTTTTTTTCTTTTTATCAGTTGAACGGATAACAAAGTTTAACAATTATTTAAAAACAGTGGAATGGAATTAGATACTTTACTTGTTTTTTATCATCCAAGTTTCCATTACTAATTTCGTCACTTGTTGCTAGCTTGATAATTTTAAGCACATATATTTTTAAACAGGAATGTAAGAAAATCGAATGTGTTTGTAGAAAACCAAAAGTTGTCAAAAACATCTTTAAAATATCTTTAGTTTAAATAATGACTTGAACGTCCCTTGAAAAAAAGCTAACTTAAAAATGACTTTAAGAATAAACTGAAAATTATTTTAATTAACTGGAATAACTGATCAGGAAGACTTTAATTTACTTCCAAAATAAATGGAAGGAAGCGAAAACGTTCTTGATAATAAAGCTAAAGAAAATATAAAGTTCCTAAATCACCAGTAAATATGCTTCAGAATAGATGAAAAAAAAATATCGTACAGTTGAACTTGTAACACATTCTGTTTTTTTTAACAAACATTTAACAAAATTAAAGAACAAACTATTATGTCTTCTGATAGAATATAAAGTCTTAAAAGGTGCTAAAATGAGCTACAATATTTATAATTTGATCACTCATTTGTCAACTTGTTGCTAGAAAATAATGTGTAATATACTATTGTGTATACAAATACACCCATTTAAGAACCAGGAAAAAAATTATTAAGTATGCTTTGAAGGACTTGGATCAAGGAAATCCATTAGGATAAATAAATTTTATGTGTTAATTTCTTTGAGCCTGTTTACGATTGACCATGTAGTTACGGAAGGGATACTGCCAGACAAAATAACCATATAATTAATCTCTTAGAATGGTGCATAATGTTGATGTGGCACACTTGTTTGTTTAAGCGTTATGGTGAAATTTGCTATAGTACTTTTAATAACTTTAGTTTCTAGAGGGTTTGGTGCATCGTTACGTTTTGCTAAAGCTTCGATAAACATGCTGGTATAATCAAGTTATATGGTACAATTAAATTATAACCTCTGCTGTGACCTAGCTGAATATGATCGATAATATGATGAGCAAGCATAATTACTTTAACTGAAGTAAGTTAGGCTGAATGGAATATGTAAAAGATCAAAGGTTTAGATCGATCTTTGTTTGTTAGAACTAATTATGGTAGAACGCAATTAGTTGCATATAGGTACCATTAACTAGATTTATGGGGGAAATTGTCAACTTGTTCAAGCCATAGAGTACAGATTAGTTCAGGCGAGGCCAGAAGTTATTAGTTTTTAATTAAGGGTTGAATTTGTTTAAACTTACCAAGCGGGGTTAAAGCTTTGTTCTGCTTAGAACTGATGTTGAAAGTCAGCACAGTCGTGGATGGTTGTTGATTGAAATAACGCAGTGTTTAATACTGGAAAGGCGGGGATTAATTTAAATCTGATTGGTCACGCTGTGGAAGGGGGCGTAGTTAAAATTGAAAATCTTGAGTTTAAATATACTGGAGAAATTTTGAAACTTCAGTCTACCATTCTCTATAAGAGAGGACGGGAGTAAGACCTGGGGCTCCGGGAAGTTTAAAGAGTAAATTTCTCGAAATTAATGGTCATCCAAAGGAGAGACATTGTCTGAGGTTTTAACATACACCTAAAGCAAGAAAAACGAGGTAATTGCATAAATCTCAAATACTTCTTTTATATGATTTAATGGCTTGTAGGTACTTGTATTTGCATAGATTTATATACGTCGTTTATACTATGACTTAATTGCTCGTAGAAGCACATATTTACATAAATTTATTTGTTGAGTCGTAGATTAATTTTTCTTTATATGGTATACTTATGTTTAATTTGTTTATCTGAGCCAGTGCAACGATATTTTCTTTTGCATACGCATTGGCGGTTAGCTAAGTTATAGTCTTGATTATTGTAGGAATTTAGTAGGTTGAATTCATACTTATTTTTTATATATACGGAATCATGTATCCGACATAACTGTGTTCAGTTCATTTAACTGATATTGTATTTACAGTCAATGAATGGATTTATGATTGTTGTTACGGACGTAGTCGGAACTATCCGAACGAATCTATTATGTATAATGGTAGCCTTGATGTATAGTGTGGAATTTTATTCATTTACGTATAATGAGGCCGTGTGAAAAGAGCTAATGCCATATGTGGCGTAAATGACATTCCCAGTTCATTAGTCTAGGAACTAGTCGTGTAGCTTGTTTGAAAGGAGAGATAGCCTGGAACGAGTACAACCCAAACAGTGTGGGAAGAAAAACAGTGTGGGAAGGAAAAACCCAGTGGGGAAAGGAAAAGAGCAGTTTGGAACGAAGTAAAAAGTATCTTGAATTGTTGGAACGAGAGAAAGTGGAACGGAAGACATACTTAAACAACGGAACCGAAGTACAGTCTGAGAGGGCCTGTGGGACAGAGAAAGTCAAAAGGTTATGGTTTTTTTTATGCAAGGCAGAGTTATTTGATTACGTGGACTCGAATGATGATTTTTAGACTGTCTTAAACAGCATCGGCTAGTATATAATTGTCATTTTAATTTAAAATTCCTTAATTGTCATTGTATTTTTGAAATTCCGTAATTAGTAATAAGAAAAGAAAGAAGTGTATCTTTCGAACGGTCCTTTTTATATCGTTTATTCGTGAAAATTTTTATTGTTTGAATTTTTATTAAATTTTGTTTTACTTGCAACGGGAGCTCGTCTTATTTGTTCTATATATTAGCTCAGATTGCTACTTTATCCCTACTTGTAGTAGCTTATTCAAAACCGGGAAAATTTCATCGTTGGAGGTTACCCCATAGACATGAAGCTATAAACATATTTTACCACAAAGTGGAAGCCTCGTTCCTTGATTTACGAACATTTATTCGAATAGGAATCTGAGCAAATTTATATAGAACAGAGGGTTACAATTGCAATTGTATTTCTAAGGAATAGCGTACCTAAGTGAGTCGAATTTGTCTGGCTATATTTTATATATACATATATTATGTGCATGCAATATTTCTTGACAACTTTTTCATACGTTATGAATTTTTTGTAAGAGATTGATGTAATTGTCTTTGTTGTTGGTTTAATATTAGGACTTTTCGGATAACTACCGTAATCTTGGAATTCCTATTGAGAGCGATTCAGTCCTACTCCCTTAGTAATAAATCAAGCCTTGTTGAGATTAGGAGGTTACCCTAATTTGGTGAAATCACTGTAGTTCTGTACCACTGATGTTTCGGTTGTAAGGATATCCTGGGTTAATTGGATAAGGCCATACTAGCAGTAGAGTAAGGTCATACGTGTGTACTATCCTTTGTAGGTCAGTAAACCTTGATGGTAAGTAAGGGAACGAAATTCTTATGTCGCAGTAGGTAAACGAATATGGCGACAGACATACAACTAGTTAAGGAATACCGTTTTTTGGGTCGGAAAGAGCTTGGATATGAGGAGGCCCAACTAGCGGAATACGTTGAACGTAGTATTAGGGAGCATAAAGACAGACAGACAGCTGAAAGTGAAAAAGAGCTTGAATTAGCCAGACTGCAGCCCGAAGGAAAGGTTAGAGAACGTGAGCATTATTAGCCATGGAGAAGCTGAGACTCGAAGCAGAGTCAAGAAGGGAAAAAGCCTTGAACTCAGGGCCTTCACGTCGACGACCTGAGGACAGACTGCCAATACATTTCACCATGCCTGTGTTCAATGACCGAGACGAGATTGTTGAAAACTTCTTGTCTCAGTTGGAGAAGTTGGCATTGGTTCACCAGCTATCCAAAGACCAGTGGGCTATCAACGTCTTGGCATTCTTACAGGGGGCTGCGAAGGGCGTTTACCATAACATGCCACCAAACGAGGTAGACGACTACGAAGCATTGAAGAAAGTACTACTATGGCACTATGAGCTGACGGCAGAGACGTTCCGAAAACTCTTCAACGAAGAGAACTACAGAAACGCACGCGCACTTTCATAACCGCATGCGTGTACTCTTTGATAAATGGGCGAAAATGGCGGGTACCGCCTTAACGTATGAAGGGATACGCGAAGAGATACTGAAGGAGAACGTCTTAAGTACATATTGGAAAGACTTAATCGCTTAATCGTGTTCTTAGCGGAGCGCAAGTTCTCGACCTTGGATGAGATAAGTGTGATGGCGGAGCGCTATGAGAGCGCTTACTCGTGTCCAACCACCTAGGGTTGGCAGGGACCGAATTGGCATTAGTGAACATAGGAAGACCACTGAGGTGGCACCCCAAAGACGGAATGGTGAGAATGGTGGGAGGACCTGGCCCGGAAATCCCAGCCGAGAACATTTCCAAGGGTCGAGGAAAACTCTGGGAAGTCTCTGGGGTGGAGAAGGATACCTCAGGGAGGAAGAGTGAGCCGGTATGTTACGGCTGAAACAAACCTGGCCATGTTGTTAAGGACTGTAGAAAGTATCATCCGGCAACGGTTAATTCGGTGAGTGCGACTGCTTTTAAGGAGAAGAGAACAGTGGAGTAGTCTAACACCGCGGTAACTACGGTAAATGGTAAGAGGGCAACCTTACTGTATGATACTGGGTGTCGTTATCCGGCCTTGGTAGATAGTAGGTATGTCAAACCTGGGCATTATACAGGGGAGACGGTCGAAGTCCTGTTTGCTTACCGGACGAAAGATTCGCTCCCAGTGGTTAACATAGATCTTGATTTGTCGTATGCAAAGGTGTGAATTCAAGTAGTGTGTTTGTCGGGACTGTCTCATAACGTGATATTAGAGTGTAGGTATTTGCTGCCCCAGCCTAACCTGCGACGTGTAACCGGTGCACGTGGGGTCTGTTGAGACCAGGGCTATGAAGCGAAGGTCAGGGTCAAAGCCGTTAAGACCCACGACTTCGCCCATAGACAATTTGGTACCTGGCGAGTTGAAGAAACTTCAAGAGGAAGATGTGTCTCTCAACAAGGTCAACATGTACGCAAATGATGGGTCCATACGGAAATCGCCTGATGGCGAGGTAAAGTTCGCGATGAAACGTGGTATTTTGTATCGGTATGCGAGGAAGGGAACCAATACGTTTAAACAGGTTCTGGTGCCTACAGCTAAGCGACAGGAAGTGCTTAGGCTAACACACAAGGGTCTATTTAGAAGTCAAATAGGCGTGGCGAAGACCAGGGACAGGTTAGTGAGGGAGTTTTACTGGCCAGGTGTGTTTGGGGATGTTAGGAGGTTCGGTTTTGTCGTGTGGCAAGTGTCAGCGGGTGGCACCTAAGACCACTCATCGCCCAGTGCCACTAGGAACCACCCCACTAATTGACGAACCTTTCTCGAGGATGGCGATGGACCTAGTGGGTCCGATAAAGTCGGCAGCAGAAAGTGGGAATCGTTACATACTAACGATTGTAGATTATGCCACCGGCCGGTACTGATTAGTTCGGGTAAAACCTGAAGTTAATAGTTTTAATTAAGAGCTTAGTTTGTTTAAACTTACCGAACGGGGTTCTAGTTTGGTTCTGCATGGAAATGATAGTAGGAGAAAACCAAGTCGTATCATTTGTTGACAGAAACAAACGCAGTGTTTTAGTGCCAGAAAGGCGGGAATTATTGTACATTTGATTGGTCACGCTGTTAAGGGGTGGGTGAGCGTGGTTTAAAACGAAAACCTTAAGTTAAATGTACTGGAGGGATTTTGAAAATTTTATCTGCATTTCTCTGCGAGAGAGAAAGAATAAATACAAGTAGACTCCGGGGATTTTAATGAGTAAAGTTCTCGTCAATCAAAATTCTATTCAAGGGAGAGACGTTTGTCTGAAGGATTTGACAGACACCAAAAGCTTGAAAAACGAGGTAATTGCATATATCTCATATACGTCTTTTATGCTATGATTTAATTATTTGTAGGTACTTGTATTTGTAGAAATCTATATACGTCGTTTACGCTATGATTTAATTACTTGCAGAGGCATGTGTTTGCAGGAATTTATTTGTTGAGTCGTAGATTAATTTTCTTGATATAGTATACTCGTGTCTAGTTATCTGAGCCCGCGCAATGATATTTCCTTTTACCTGTGCGTTTGCGTTTTGCTAAGTTATAGTCCTGATTATTGTAGGAGTTGAGTATCTTGAATTCATGCTTATTTTATATACGGAATTATGTATCCGACAGAACTGTGTTGAGTTCATTTAGCTGATAATATTGTATTTATATAAATGGATGAATTGATGATTGATGTTACGGAAATATTTAGAATTATCCGAACGAATTTATTATCGATAATGGTAACCTTAGTAGGCAAGGAATTTCGATCATTTACGTGTAACGAGACCGAGTGGCTAATGCCGGATGTAGCGTAAATGGCCATTAGCAGATCATTAGTCTGGGAACTAGCCGTATAGGCTGGTTAAGTCAATAGACTTAATCATTGACCTCGAAGGGCCAGTTTATGATGTATTCCCGTATAATGTGACGGAATATTTAGATTGCTTTGTTTATACTTTTATAAGGTGAGATAGTCTGGAAAAGACGTTACAACCCAAACAGTGTGGAAAGGAAAACGGGGCAGTTTAGAACCAAAGGAAAGACATCTAGAATTTTTCGAGCGAAAGAAAAGTGGAACGGAAGACGTACTGATGATACAACGGAACAGAAAGTATAGTCTCAGAGGACCTGTGGAACGGGAACAGTCAACAGGTTATGCATTGATGCAATGCAGAGTTATTCCATATACTCAGACTCGTATATGATGATTTGGATTTTATCTTAACAGAATCGGCTAATCGCATAATGTCATTGTATTTTTGAAATTCCTTAATTAGTTAATACGTAAAGAAAGAAGTGTGTCTTTCGAACTATAACTTTCATATTATTTACTTGTGGAAATTTTTATTCTTTGAAATTTTATTAAATTTTGTCTTAATTTGTAACGGGGGCTCGACTTATTTGTTCTATATATTGGCTCAGGTTACATCTTTATCCCATCCATAGATTCCTACTTTGTAGTAGCTTTATTCGATACCGGGCAAATTTCAACGGTGGAGGTCACTCCTAGATACGAAACAAAGAACGGTAAACCCGCCACAAATAAATTGAGGAGGGGTTTACCAAAGTATCATGGTTCACTGCTGCATCACGTATTACACAATATTCCGGTACATACAAGCTGTATTCCGCTACTAAAGACAGGAGAAACCCAAAGCCAATTAAACAGATCGAAATAGAGGTAGAAATCCCAACAAAACAAATAAACAATTAAAGAACGAAAGAAATTGACCTGCAAATGAACAAAAAAAAATAATAAAATTTCTAGCACCAAGAGACACCAAGCTGCTTAAAAATATATAATATAGACAAAAGAAAGCTACCCGGCCCATTCATAACAACATAGCAGATGAAATATTGCAGTTTCTTTCGATGATGAACAACCATCCATTTGTTCAACAAATAATTCGCCAGAAAAGAAACGTTCAGTTCATTATATACTACACCCATAACCAGATGATAGGTTTAAAAATCTTCCTTAAAAAAGCAGCAAATCCTGTTGGTGTCTTTCTCAACCCCACACGAAGATTGTGCACAAAATAAATTAAAGACAGTATTAAACACTATTTACAAAACGAGTAAGAGTAGGTTCCAAAGACAGATGCGCAACAATGGATTTAATATTTGGAGCAAATGGTACTGAGCATGCGGATGACAATCTCCAATTTGAAATGCAGTCATCTGAAGTAAAAGACAATTGCGCAAACCATTCAGTTTGAAAAATGTAAAATTACAACACCAAAATGACGAATTTGTAAATGTACCCCGTCGTATAAAAAAAAAAAACAAAAAAAAAAAAACCGATCAGAAAAGCTGTGGACAAATAACAACGCGGAAAGCATCAACCATGTCCTTCAATTTATTGTAAACTGGGTACCTCAGTCAGCTCCAGGATTTGTTAAGATTTTCAATTGTACGGACTTTCAGTTTGGATATTTACGTGACGCTTGCATTGTGTATGAGATTAAATAGTGACCAAAGAATACGAACGCTACCAAATATCAGAACTGCTGTGGAGATGCAAGACAAAATCACAGAAATGGGTAATATTTAATAGTTTCCTTCGTGGTAACAAATGAAAGAGACATGCAACATTGATAGCTTCATCCGATGGACTGTATTCAGTTATATTCAGAGCAAACAGACATTAGCAACACCAACACCCACCCACCCCAAAAACCAACAACAAAAAATAAACAGCAAACAAAAAAACCCCAACCCCCCAACTCATAAACAACCCCACCCCAAAACCCAACAAAACAAACTAAATAAAAATAAAACAAAAAACACCACACAGAACATTAAACGATAAATTTACGTTTATGATAATTGTGAATGTTTATAATTACTTATCATATATAGTGCAAACAAAAAGTGATCAGCTTCATATAGATTTGTTAAAGTCTTAATTGGGAGAGTACAAAATTATCATTATGTAAATTAAAAATGGTTAATTCATATATTGTTTATTTCTAACAAGATAACGGGGCTTCTTGATCATTTTTTTCATTCGTAAAGACAATCACACATCCAAATAATAAAAATAAATAAATCAATTTCAAAATATAAAATAAATTAAAAGTAGGTTATTAAAGGTAAAAAGGCAACAAAACAAAGTAAACTCAAGACAAAAGTTAAAGAAAGAAAGAAAGCAATAGAGAAAATAACATGACATTATATAAAAAAATACATGTAAACATAAATAGAATATTTCATAGCTGGTACACAGGTACTCGACGCGAGCTTGATGTGAAACTCCTACCCCCAATAATCTTAAGGAAAATGTCATACTGAGTGCCAAAAATATCTCAGATTATCCCCATGACCCGTTCTGACCTTGGATCCTCTGTAATACTATATAAGATAAATTATCATCGAATGACATAATGTTTAGTTAAAATTATTACACATTGATAAATATTTGATATAAAACTTGACAATTCTTTTTAAAAATGAACTTTATTTACATTGTCAAGTTTAAGTTGTAAAACTGGGTGATTCCGTCAAATATAAGAAAATACGGATTTATTTCATAACCTGTATTGAAAACCAGTTTACGTAGATACGTTTCTTATTAGAAAATCATGTCGTAATATGCATCGTCTTTGTTGAAATTACATTCATTTAGCCGAGTCAGAAATTGTGTTTATCTCAATGTGTCCGGTAGTACTTTTATTGTGTTCGGTGGTTTTCGGTCGTATTTCATAGTGTTCTGTGGTAAAAAGACCCACCGGATATTGAAGTACAGTCGAAGTCAAATATTCTTTCGGCCTATATGGTATCACGGTACCAATTGCTTTTCCATAGACCGCAATGCTAATGTTTTGCGAAATAAATATACTTTCTATCCTACCTCAGCATGCATGTCACACACTGTTACAGAGAACAATGTTAGTTTGTT
Organism: Potamilus streckersoni; assembly: GCA_016746295.1. Taxonomy (NCBI): domain Eukaryota; kingdom Metazoa; phylum Mollusca; class Bivalvia; order Unionida; family Unionidae; genus Potamilus; species Potamilus streckersoni. The sequence continues at coordinate 127,152 of JAEAOA010001117.1, read as the reverse complement.
AATTTGATAACATCGAAAATAGGTACTTCATTGCATTTAAGAGAGATTTTTCTGCTGGAACTAGACAGGGGTAAGAGTTATCTAGTTACACCGGACACATTTTCAGTCATATGTACCACATTTTAAAAAATCTTTAAAAATACAAAATGTGATCTAGATATGAATTAACATAAGTTCCCATGTTGCCAAGAGGCTCAACTTTTTTTTAAAAGCCTAACAGAAAGTACAACTCTTACATAATGCACCAATCACAGCTAGTTTTGTGGTTTATTTCTGAATGCAATGTTTTCCCTACACCTTAAGCTCCGCCCACCTGGGGTTGTACAATTGGTACCGTTGTACCATATGATACCATGACTTCCGTATATCTCGAAGATATAACATTTCTTCTTGTCGATTCTCTGCTTTATGGTATTCTTTTAGGTGTGTGAACCAATCAGAATGAGATACAGGTGCTCAAAAAGGAATAATCTAAAGGAAAAATATAGCCAGTAACAAAATTAGCCTGGAATGATGTATTATCGCGGTACATAATGTTGTTATCGGAACACAAAAAAACCCGATCTGTTATTTCTGCATTGTTACAAATTGTAAAGTTTCTCTGATTTTACCTCTATCTGTGTCCTTAAAAGATATCGGTCAAATCAATCGCGTCAATGTAAATAAAACTGCAGATGGCAGCTGACCCAAAATGGTGGCGCTCTACAGTTTCGTATTTACCATAGGGTTAAAATTTTAAAGAAAAAGAGTTTCCTAGGGTTTCCTCACTAGTTATACTGGTTATTTATAAGAGACTTTGTATATCTTAGGTGTTGTTCAAAGAACCTTTAATTCCCTTTTTTTGATGTATGATTGATGGGTGTAATATGGGTTAGAGAGTATACAGCTTGGCCTTACTCCAGATGTGCATCTTTCAAAAAAGTGCTAGCTCTACTTGCTCATTTTCACTTCTCGAACTTCAGAGGTAAATTGTAAAAAAAAGAGCCAATAACTTTTTTTTTTTACATTTTATGTATTTGGTAATTCAGTCATTGCACTTTTAGAAGCTGGTATTATCTAGTTTGGCAAAATTCATTTTCCATATTTTAATAGCTGCCAAGAATAGTGTACTTTAGACAAATTTAGGTTGATTTTTGGAGCACAAGGGAGCAGTCATTTTAGTTAGCAGTGTCCTAAGATCATTTAAAATTTCCAAAAGTACAATATCCAAAGAAATTTCATCCACATTACATGAAAGTAGTATATAGGTATGCCAAAATTTTCTCCACTGTGCATGTTTAAAATGCAAACAACTTCACCTTACATACATCACTCTCTCAAAAGTACATAATAACTGGTGAGCGCCACGAATACCGTACCATGGGGGAACAACTCTTATATTATCGCGTTATTTACCAAAGTTATGTATGGTAGCACACACATATTATAATAAATACAAATTTCAACTTGGTGATAAGGTGTAATGTCCACAGTTGCACTAGTTGAAAATTTTCACCAAAATAAAGGATTTAATGACTAAATTGAGTACACTAATGTCAGTTAAGTTAAAATCCATGATAACATTAAAAAAATATGTATCACTTTGAATGGGCAGAGAAATCTAAATATATATGAATAAATAAATTATTAATAATAATATTATTGAAATATGACTAATTTTAAAAGTAGTGTAACTATTATTGATTTCCTATTTATGTTGGATAAGTAGGCTCTTTAGCAGCGTTTTGTCAATTTGGGTCCATAAAGGCTACCATGAAATCAAATTGCAACCTTAACCTTGTAAGGTCATGTATGTCACTATCAGGATATGACATAATCATCAAACATCAGACAATACACTGAATATTTTTCGTAATCATATCCAATGCAGGTATAGCAAGTTTGTCAAGTTTTATATACGGTGATCAATGTAATTGTATCCACTTTACAAAAAAGTATTTTCATTCTTTTTCATTGTAAACTTATAAAAATGTTGACATTTTAGGAGAATTTGTGCCATAAGATATTTGGGTCCTTACTGGCTACAGCTTTATATATGTAAACAACCGATAGATGACTCATGTCCAAAATTAATCGGAAAATTCTGTTTGCCACAATAATATAGCGTTTGACTCTATATAAGATTATCCTTGTGACCCATTCTGACATAAGGTCTATCTCATTGACAGTATGATAGACAGGGTCCCAGGTCATGGGGCACTTGTATCCGAGCACCTGTATCCGAGGTAATTTGGTCACTTACTATATTTTTCCTTAGGGTTATTGCTTTATGTTTTTCAACATTAAGCCAGCATCAAGCACAGGGGCTAGTATCATTGCTTACAATTTAATTCAGTTGTACATTAGTATAAAACACTTATATTAATAATATATATGTACCTAATAAAGAGTTCATAATCATAAGTGGACAAATATTGATTGAGATATTGCAAGATGTTTAATCGTCATGCTGCTTTCTTACAGATATTTGATAAGGTTGCTAAATTTTGATTGAGAATCAGTATTTACTACAAGGAGTTTTACACAGTACTCACATGGTATTTCATGGTATTTCAATGATGAAATTGGAGCAAGTATGCACATTTTTGCCAAGAAGGGTGGCTTGAAATTTCTAGAAGTTTGCTTGCATGCCACTGGCTGAATACTGGTTAGTCAATATCCTAGTCTCTTTTTAAATTAATTGAATCTTTATGGATGTGAATTATGGTGCTGTCAACAATGTATTTATACAGTGTTTGCTTTTTGAAGCAGAAATTGTCATTTAATAAATATTAAATAAAGTGTATTGTGTGTATGTGTGTGTGTAATTTGGATTTGAACATAACTTTAAAAAAACTTATCAGTCATATTGCTATGATGTTTGCAGTATGGCAGTTTATAGTGATGTCTACCACTGAGGCATCATGCTGCAGACATATAGCATGATGTCCCACCCAGTCACTTTACCTTGCCATGAGGACAACTAGTCCTAACACTAACTTCTTAATGCTAAGTACCATTTTTAATAACTCTTTGGTATGACTCAGCCAGGATTCGAACCAATGACCTCCTGCATCTATCCTAGGTATTAAGTCTTACATTCTTAACATGACACTCACAAAGGCTTTAATTTTGGTCAGTAATCATGGCATCACCTTCCATCAGAATGTAATTATAGTCTGAACTTTTAAGTTTTGTTTGATAATGTAAGTTTAAAGGTGGATGCAAAGACATTAGATTTTGACCAACTGCTGCTTTTAACTAATGGCCTCTAAACTGTTCATCCAGGAAAGGGCTATTTTTGTTTTTCTGCCAGATTATTAATATCCTCCAATAGTAGCTTTCATATGCCCATGATTTATCATCAAATATGTTAATGACAATGCAGTATACCCAAGAGTTATTTTCACAGATGTCAAGCATGTCAATGACATCAGTATTATCAAATATATCAATAACAATACAGTATGCCCAAGAGTTATCTTCAGTATAGTCAAACATGTCAGTGATATCAGTATTGTCAAACATGTCAAAGACAATGCAGTAAACCCAAGAGTCAACTTCACTGTTGTCAAACATGTCATTGACATCAGTATTGTCAAATATGTCAATGACAAAACAGTATGCCCAAGAGTTATCTTCACTGTTGTCAAACATGTCAATGACATTAGTATTGTCAGTGACAATGCAGTATACCCAAGAGTTATCTTCAATATTGTCAAAGATGTCAATGACATCAGTACTGTCAAACATGTCAGTGACAATGCAGTATACCCAAGAGTTATCTTCAATATTGTCAAACATGTCAGTGTTATTAGTATTATCAAACTTGTCAGTGACTGTGCAGTATACCCAATAGTTATCTTCACTGTTGTCAAACATGTCAAAGACATCAGTATTGTCAAACATGACAGTGACAATGTAATAAACCTAGAGTTATCTTAAGTATTGTCAAACATGTCAGTGACATCAGTATTGTAAAACATGTCAATGACAATGCAGTATACCCAAGAGTCTTCTTTAGTGTTGTCAAACATGTCATTGACATCAGTATTGTCAAATCACACATGTCAATGACAATACAGTATACCCATGAGTTCAGGGGTCAAGCTAGACTTAAATTTTAGGGAGAAGTGACTTCTCCTTTTGGTCAGAACAGGTAGAAGTGGGATTAAGTGGGATCTAAACAGGGAGAAGTGGGAGTTAAACAGGAGAAGTGAGACCAAAACAATAAACATGAAAACTCCAGGAAATTATTGGAAAGCTTTCTTGCATACATACATTGGTCAAGATGAGACTCAAACTTACATGGACAGTGGTGAAATGTCTGAGTGATATATAGGATCTACTTTGAAAATGCAATTATGCAGGTTTATTGTGTTCATAAAAACACTTGTCTTTTTTATCATATTACATTTATGGTTTTATTTTTTCCCAGCTGTTATTGCCAAAAAGGTGGGGAACAGCAGGAGAAAACATGAAGTTAATCCACCAGAAACCAATGGACCCATTGAGTTTGTCTGTACTTTTAGAGCTCAGTAAGATTTCAACTCTTTCTTCCTTTTTTTCTTTGGAAGTAAAAACTACTGTATTTTTATTATAGTTAATCATGTAAGGTAGAAACCTCATTTCAGTCAGTAATAATTTTATAACAGTGATAAAAAATTCTCAGTAAAGAATACAGTGATCTGGGACTAAAATATACCCAGCAGTATTGTCTTCTGCTACATATTTTTCAGGGATTTATATTCTGTGGACTTTTGAAGAAACCTTTCTCAAGTGCTCACATGTCAAGATTGTAAGGCACCAGGGAATTATAGTAATAAAGCTGCAGAGACATTTCCTGAAAAAAACTAATAAAGTTTGTTAGTGTTGTCTTTGAAATGAGAGAAAAATAAATAATTTTTAATTGATGTGTATTTATACTTATACTTACATACTATATATTTTTATGTGATAGTCATTATATAATTGCTTGTAAGTTATGTCCAACTGCAAATTTCACAAACCAGATCTGCAATTGAATTAAGTACTACCTGATCTGGGTCTATGCAGTTTGTGAGGATTAGTGAGTAGAATAAAGAAGCAGAGACTCTAATTGGCAGGTACATTATATAACAGCAGATCAAGGTCTATGTTGTAGCAGTTGGACTCGACATTGAAGCAAGTGTATACTTTTGGAGCATCCTGCATGAAGATTGTTCTGTATTTCTGGGATTTTTGGTCTCCGAAATAAAGATAGTATACATGTATAAGGAAAATCTTGATCAACTCAAGGAAGATTTCCAAAATATCTGAATTTTCGGACTAGATCTCTTGGAGCCAGATTCAAAGTATGGAGACTTTCTAAAGAAACTGGATAATATCAGGTTAGTTTTACTCGAAATGTTCTGTATAAATCTGCTCGTTACCTTAAATTAGTTAAAATCTTTCTTTTTTTTCAGGCAGAACTGTACAGAATGGTTTCCAATATTCATAACTGCACTCTGGGGAGCAGGCTTGTTTTTCCATCAAGGTACCTTCAAACATATTGGTCATTTGGATCACACTTATGAATATATACCATATATTCTCACCTAATATATACCATATATACTCACCTATCAGTCAACTCCAACTTCAAACAACAAAGATCCTGATTTGCCATAGTGTAGTGCACCTACAGATCAGGGTTTGTGATGTTTGTTTTACTGATTACTCCTAACAAACTGCACATACCCAGATTTGCTGGTGCATTATGTGATGGCATATCTGTTACATAGTTTACAGTTGGATTCATAAGTGTGTGTAGATGGTACTGTATATAGAAATCCACTGTCCCTGGAAACCATTGAGTGTCAGTCATAGTTCATAAAAGTCATCATACACTGGACAAGCTAACTGGAATATTGAATTTGCCCTCAGGAGATCTGGACTTGCCCCCAAAAATGACAGCATAATAGTGTACCTAAAGTTAAGCCTTAGGAAAAATAAGGTATGGTGTGGTTTAATTAGATTAGATTACATTTATTTTACAGATAAAGAAGTTTTGTTTTTAATTCATTTTTTTTAGCACTGTAATGTTTAGATTGTGTCAGTGTTACAATCGATCACCATAAGGTAAGAATGGTATGTTAGCCTTAGTTCTCTCTCATAGATTACATGTGTAAAAACTACATACTGTCAATGCAGAGATAGTCCTCAGATCTCAGTTCACAAGGACAGAATGAAAACAACTAAATGAAACAAAATGAATGTCCTCACTGCTGACAAAATTGGTGTTGGAAAGATTCAAATAAAGGTCTTCAGTTATGTATTCTAACTGCAAGGAGAAAATGGAATGGACAGACTGATAGTTACAACCACATGTTAGTACCCCAATTTTACTGTCATGGTGGTTTTGCCCTATGATTCATAAGTATTCATAGTTATTTTAAACAACATTAATGAAAGTTTTGTCACAGTGCCTCTATATTAAACCTGTTATTTTAAATTACAATGTTCAGTATTTAAAAATTATTTGTACCTTTCATACATTATTTGTAATTATTATTTATGTTAGTGTAACCCCTTCTAGAAAGGCCACCCCTTTTATATAAGGCCATTTTCCTGGCACTTAAGAGGTGACCACCAGTATGTAAAAACTTGCAGTTGTCTTAACCCTTAACATATCCATAACTATTTAAGAGGGTTTTTGTTAGCAACCTTCAGAAGCATAGATTCCAGATAAAACTGCCAACTTTTGTGGAATTATTCAATTCATTCTCAAGTTTTAGACAAATGGTTTGATGAATATGTCTTCTGTTTGGTCACATTCTAATCACATCATCATTATGAGGCTCTTTGTTATAACACAGTTCTGTTAAATTTTTGCATGTGAAAAACTGTGAGTTAGTTTGTGTTCTTATTGAGACCAGAGCACTAATGTATGTGTGAGGTCTCTAGGGTTACATTCTCTGACCTTTCCTCAAGGGTGGATTCATTGGGGATGCTGCCCCTGGGTCACAACTTGAAATCTATGCAGATCCATACTCTATAGCCATTTGTGGGTTGAAGGACTCGAGATGGGATCAGACTTGTGTCCAGTACAGACATGCCCCATAGGTTGTAGACTTAACTCTGGGTAATAGCTTTGAAACAGCTGAGATTCTCGACACCTTACATATATTGTTGAAGGACACAGGATAAAATCAGACATATATCCAGCACAGACCCTTGGGAGCTCCAAGGTAAAAACGTGATAATTGTAGAGAGCCATGGGTGACACAAGTATATAGGCTTGAAAGGTATGAAACAAAATTAGACATGCATAATAAACAGATCCCTTGCTTGTGGCACAAGGTGGGACACTTGATTAATGAGGTAATCTTGCATCTGGTAAGCTGAGGTTGTTAACAGTCTACTGGCCATATTTTTGATATTATCTGGATCAAATGTTGCATATAAGCTTATATCAAGACCTCAGATCAGTTTGATCATGAGCAACCTCCTAGCATATGAATGACAGAACTGAACAATCAATTCATTCTTGTGTTTGATTCTTATTTCTTGTGTTGATATGTTAATATCAGTCTGCAGATTTATTTAATGTTTTCTTTATATATAAATTGACAGAAGAAATTTGTTTGGATTATTCATTGGAACAACACAGTGTTCATTGTACTAAAATTTATTCTGAGACTTTATTCAAAGGAATTCTAGAGAATGCCATTGTGATACATCAGTACTGTTGGAAGACTAATAGATAAAAGGATCTCAAATTCATTTTGAAGATTAAAATTATTTTGGACTTGTGTCAAACTTTTTAGGATTATTTTGGATTTGACTCTAAAATTTTCATTGTATAACTCAGATAATTAAATTATTTTTTTTGCTTTTACAAAACATCTTGGTTTAGCTTCTTTCTGTTACTTAGTGTGTGACCATTGAGTTGTAATATAGCATATGTGGTTTAGGAAGAAGATGAATCATAGTATCATTTAAAGATGATATGTAGCAACTGAGTTACGAGTTTTTCGTCCCCCTCAACAGTTTCAAGATGTGTGTGATTTTGTATTCACAAGATGACAAATGTCAACTACACAGGTGAGTCTTTAGGTCTCTTGCTTCCACAGTGGTGGAAAAGTTTATGCATTCATTCTTAAGATATCTATCATGTCATAATGTTCAACATGCCTAATTTTTCATTCAACCATGTTGCTTTGTGAAAGATGCTTAATTGTGAAAACTTTTCTTTACATTCATTGATTTACACAGATGCACAAATAATTATATGCAGCATTAGAATTAATCAGTATTAAAAACAACATGATACTACTGAGGTTGAGAAAAAGAATGATAAAGTAATGGATTAATACAGAAATATGAAAATGATGGCTTGCTGTCTTAGTCTATGAAATGTACACCTGATTATAAACAGGATGGACCCAGATCTGTGGTGGTATAAGGCACTTAAAGATAAGCATCTACATGCCATCTTTAAGTAGAATGAACACAATTGACCCCGATCTATTACAGCATTATGTGATTAGTCTGTATACAGTTTGAACCAGATTTACTTCAGAATTATGTGACAACACACTGTTAGAGCCTGACCTGTCTCAGTATTGTGACACAGTAAATACACTTGCAGACCCTGATTTGTCACATTATTCGATACAATTTCTATACACTGTTAGACCTTAACATATGTTGGAATTATGTGATGATGGTGTGTATATTGATAGACCTTGATTTGTCCCAGTATTAAACTAATGGCATCTAATCTGTGATGGCCTTATGACTCAACAGTCTATATACTTTCAGACCCAGATGTTTCACAGCATTATGTGACAACAGTCTTCACATTGCTATGCCCTTATTTGTCACATAATTATGTATTTGTATATTTTACATGCTTAACCTTTATACATAATTGAGAATAAAGTTTAGCATATATCTGATATTTTTCTCACATTTAAAAGTTATATACAAGTTGTTTACTGATATTTATGTTCAAGGTCTAGCCTTATTTATAAACTTAGAATGTTATGGAACTGAACTTGTGGCCCAGATCCTGGTCATTTTATTGTCTTAGGTCAATTGACATTACTATGTAAGGTTGTGGTAAACAAAATTATTTCATTCCAATGTTAAGGTCAGTCTGTTGAGTCATTTATTGTTGTGGTCAGGTCTAATTTGAGTGGAATCATTTATTTAAATTATTCATTGGAATTGCAAAGTTCTTGTTGACTTTTGGGACTAAAATACTATTTTGGGATTGTGAATTCATTCAAAGACATTCTGATTATATGATTGTGATACATCAAGACTATTGGTACATCAACCTATTCAAGACTTCATACATCAACACATTCAAGATTATTGGAAATCATTCAGAACATTCTATATCTTGGGACTTTTGATAGAACATTTAGGATTATATGGGATTTAATTCACAATTCTGTAATTTTATGTTAAATGTTGACTTTTTAATGTAGAGAAATAAATTTGTTGATATTAATAAAATTGTTGGTCTTGTTTCTTTTCTGTTATTTAATATAAGACCATAATGTCATAACAATTATGTATTGACTATCTATGCAATAGCTCTTCAGTGTTAGACCTTGATCAGTAACATTATGTGAAGCGTATGCAGTTAGGTCCTGATCTATGAGAACATCATGTACATCCAGATCTGTCACGACATTATGCAACAACAATCTTTGCATTGCTAGATTTTGAACTGTCAGAGTATTATGTGACAAAGATCTATGCACATGTTAGACCCTGATCTCTTATGGCATTTTCAGAAACAATCTGAAATGTTTTAATGTAATATGTAGGCAATTTTTATGTATCATTTTGAATACCATAGTTAGCTGTTACCACTGGATTGGATAGGAACCTAATTGTTTATATTGACACAAACATGTCATGGATTGTAACTGCTGAAAAAAAAATTTAAAAGTGGATTAAAAGTGGAGATCAATATACTGATGCTTGCAGTTGAGTCTCTACTATTTCCTGGTATATTTCTAAGAAATATTTGTGCATAAATGTTATTCAGGGGATATTGAGAGACAGAAATTGTCAGCTACAGCTGATAGATTTATGAAACCATGTTTTAACAGACTTCAAATTAGCATGCATTGTTTGGTCCATTGGTAGCAGAATGGTCTACAGATCACTGATATCTCACCTCTGTCCATGTGGGTTTCAGTCTCTGATTTGGCCAATTTATGTGAAAAAGCTTGCCAGTGGCTTCCCATGGCTTGTTGACTTTTCATGGGGTTTTCCTGGCTTCTTCCTACACCAAGTATACTGGCTGCCATGTATTGCCTATCTTGTGCTGTAGACTGGTGTTAAACCCATCCAAAAGCAATCACATGCATTGCCTAATTGACTAGTTCTATATAATGTAACCTGGCCCTTCTGCCAATCTCTCACCATTTGTGAACATTAAACCAACTGATAGATTTATGTGTAATGTAACAGGTTTTCTATGGTAACCATTGGTACTAAAAGATACAAATTCTATTTGACTTAAAGTTTTTGTTGACAAATCCAATTTTCCTTGCCTTCATACCACCTTGACAGGATATGTGGACAAGTGGATTGATTCAGGTTAGGTATGTTTAACATTATGCTTTGTTTTTCAGTGCCAGCAGCTATTGTGGGTCTTGTATTTGTATACAGTCGCCACAAATATTTCCATGACTATTCTGAGAAAGCTAGCAAAAGGTATGACTTATTTCTAATAATCTTTTCACAATTTTTAAAATCAGGTTAATATAAAATTGTACCATCTGAACTGGATGTAGTAAAATATAGTATGAAATATCCAACTATTCCCTTCATTGTGATGTACTTTTCTTGCAAGTAATTGCTGCTGCTCCCAACGCTTTTAATCACTGAATTGTGATTATTAAGTGTTATGAACCATTAAACCAATCACACTGATCTGTATTGAGGTCAGTGTTAAGTTTAATGAACCAGTAGACCAATCACACTGATCGGTATTAACAAGTAAATATTTAATGATTAGAAATGGGTCAGTATGATAGGTTTACTGATTCATAAAACTTCACATTCATAAAAAAATGTAAAATGGTGCTACATGTCAAAGAGCTTATGGTAAAATTTTTCATTTCTTGTCCATCCATTAGCACAAGTTTGTTATTGCTACTGCACCTAAATTACTTGGAGGAATGCCTTGAAACTCTCACACACATTTATCCTATGGTCTAGTTGGTCCTAGCAACCATCTTGAAAAGGTAATTATTGCTTCTTCCCCTGAATGAATGGTCACATCAGATATAGGGTTTTCACTAAAAGACATCTTTTTGCTCCTAAAATAAAAATGTGCTTATCTGGCATCCAAAATAGCGGCTACTGCAGCCATCTTGAAAATCATGTTATTGCTACACGAATGGAAAGTCAAATTGATATTGGGTTTTGACCAGAAGACTTCTTATGATGTCTAGTTGGCTGTAGATAAAAATGGTGCCAGTCGGATATCAGTTATCAGTTGAAAATACTGATACTCCTCCTGCATATCTTATATACGTACAGTTTTAACTGACGTCAGTGAAATTTATGTTGACCTGATATAAAATATAGTTGGACATCAGCTTTCTTGAAAATATTGTACATCCAATATGGCTGCCTACTTGAGAATCTTGTTCTCACTACTCTTCCCAAAGGGATGATCATATAAACATGGGAGTTGACTAAGAAAACTTCCTATGATGTCTAGTTGGTTATAAATGAAAATGCAGCCAAAAACAGGCATTCAGTACGACCATCTCGGTGGCCATCATGAAAATCTTGTTATCACTACTAATGAATGAATGATCATACCAGCATGGGGTTTTCACTGAAAGACTTCTTGTAATATCTAGCTGGTCATAAATGAAAATGGTACCAAATATGGCTGCCACAATGCATACCTGCCATAGCTCATGCTAAACATGATTGTTTATTCACAAATCTCCTTGCATGTACAGGTTTCAAAAATTTTCAGCCATCTTCAAAAAAACAAAAAATGCCATCTTAGTATATTACAGGTAGTATGTAAAAGCAGTAAACAGTACTGCTAAAAGCTCATCTCAAACTTTCCTTGCAGCACTTTATGCAGCAAATTGTCACTGAGGCAATTAAATGGCAAGATGGTCTAGTGTAAATATTCACAATTTCCATATCACTTAATTGGCTGACAATAGTTAGGGTGAAGTGTCAAATTCTATGAAGACTGCTGTGGAGAAGCTCATTTTGTTAATTTGCATAGGTAAAATTTATAAAGTGGAACAACCCAATTGATTTTAAATTACAGATGCATGTTGAATAAAAGTTCTTGCACATCATTGCCATCTAAGCCATAAAATGAGGGGATATAACAAAGATAAAGTAAAATAAGCCAAAGAATACATCATTTTTAATGTTAAATTATTATTTAAATCTACAGCTTGAGTTACATTGGTTTACATAATCCAAAAATTAAATTTTAAAAAACTTCAAACATATTTCATTATTTGTGAACATGTATATAAAGATTTTACTTTTTTAAGTTATAGATATAAAGGAGTAAGAAATGACCCTTTTTTTTCTTCCCAGGGTGAGTCCATTCTGGATGGGTGCCTATTGTGTATTGTTGATGTTTTTTATGGCTGGCATTGGTCTGACCCATCAGCTTCTGAAGATGTATGCTGGAGTGGACCTTGCCAAGAAAGCTTTGGCCATGTATTATGGCAGATTGTGAAGCATGTACATCAATTTTATGTAGGATTTAAGTTAATGCCATTTAAACAATCTATATCTAAAGTTTATATTTGTATGTAACTTTCTGAGGAATTTATTTTTTTAATAAAACATAATTACTCTTAAAAAATGAGTTCTGCATCAGCTTTGTATTGTATTAGAATTACATACAGGATTTTCATATCAAACCATGACATACTACAAGGATCTTGGCTTTGCTGTATTTTATTGATTTTGTCATGTTGGATAATTTTCTCATTTAGCCAAGAATTGTAAGCAAAGAGGTAAGTCTGAGAAATAATTCTACTTTGAAGTATTGAATTGTATCTGTCTGAATGCAGACATTTTTTAAATATGTAATTTGCAATGACAGATTTAAGTCTGTTATTGATGGTGTCCTATAGTTTGATGTTACATCCCTATTTGTTTGTAACTCCCTACTGATTTCAATAACTAAAAAGTTTAATGTGATAGAAAGTGCACAGAACTGAGTCAAATGAATCATTGATTTTTATAAAGTATAATTTCTAACCTGACTGTGACCAGAATGGCACTAATACTGGCATCCCCTTGCACCTTTCATGCTTAACAAACTTTCCATAATATGGCGCCATATTCTGTATACTGTGGGGTAGTTTATTTACATCCAACAAGATAATGATGTAATTTATCTTATTCTGTAACTGTTGGATAATTCTGTAAATTACCATAACGTTGAGTTTGTAATTATATTCCTTTGCACACATGAACATATTAATGAAACCATTTGTTAAATTCACGTTAAAGGCAATTTTTTTGTAATTCTTTTCCTTTGCTTGATTTGACACCTTAAATATCAGAAGCAGACGACATGTGTGTACATCGTTAGTCAGCATACAACCCTTTGCTGAAAATGGACTTGTCCAGGAACTGGAAATGGTTCTCAAGCATGTCAGTCTATTACATTGGAAACTTCCTTTAAGCATGAAACACGCAGACGATGACGGTATTATGGCCATTCTACTCACAGTCAGGTTAGAAAATATAAATCAATGAATAAATTGACTAAGTTCCTTTCACTTTTTATCAAATTAAAGGCTTCCGTTATTGAAATCGGTAAGGGGGGTACAAGCCAACAAGTTAGTAGAATCGGACTATAGTTGGTGTTTAAGTCTTAGGTGTCCTGGTTGATGGTGTTTTAACCTATTCTATCCTGACTACACCTCTGGTTGTAGACTACCATTTTATCCGGAATACACCTTCATTCGTAGTTTCATTAGGTGTTTATGTAGTGTCTAGAAACCAGTGTTATACATCAGAAATACTTGTGTACTTCTTCACTGACAACAGGAAATGGTTAAAGCGCGCATGCACATAAAAATAAAAAAAAAAAAACGTTAAAAATGTAACAGTGGATTTGAAAATCGATCGATAAAATGATGGACAAAAACTCAGATGTGAACATGGATATTGATAGCGAAGGTAGTGACATTGAAGTTGAAACATTTCGATGATTATGAAGATAATATTGACTTAATGGATGGTTTAGATGTAAATAAAGTTGATGAAATAGATGGTGCATGACTGCATCCACTTTTTGACAGCAATTTGGACAATTATGCTAACTTTGAAGGATTTAAATACGATTATGTCGGGGTAATTTTTCTCCTTGGTTGCATCCAGGATTTAAATTGATTGAAGGGCAAATGTTCAACACCCAGAAGAATACTGACCTAGTGATAATGTGGACTTTACAATTTTGACAAAACTTTTAATGATTCAGTTTAAAGATTTCCAGGATTAATTTGTGGACAAGTTTTTTTTCCCGAGAAACTGCAGGCTGAAGTACACATTCTAGATTGTGAACTCAACAAATTGTTCCTAGTATTTAGTTGTGCAGTTCTGGTAAAATTTGATAACGTTTGAACTAACAGTGCTATAAACTTCAAATTTGGACCAAAATATTAGAAATAGAATTATTTTTTTTTTTATTCCATACTATTTGGAGCATTTCATTCATCTTCATGAAGAAAAGATTCACTGAAGTTCATGGTAATTTTCATTTTTATTTATCCCTTTTTCAAAATACAGTTGTGATCTTGTACATCAATAAATTTTAACAAAACATATATCACTGTGTTGCCAATTTTATTACCTTTTCAGAGATACATAGTTTTATATACTTTAAAAAATAAATAACAATGTTACAACATTTTTTGTAAACATGGTGAAGGTCATCACAATTTCTTCTGCTGCTGCTGTGTGATGCTCCATTTTACCACAGTGTATTTAGAATTGCTTCTAAGGATAGAATGGGTTAATACTGTAATTGTTGGTGTCCTAGTTGGTGGCATTACAAGTTAAACTGTACTAGTGCACTCATCTATCATTACTTCACATAATGACCGTAAAGACTGATACTAAAGGGACAGTTATTTTAAAGTAATTGAAGCCATCTACTTTGAGTGAAGTAAAAGAAAAACAGGAATGTAAAGTTTTATGATGGCCGAATAAGTCCATCAAAAACTTATTTTTCTGTATTTGCAAGTTAAATATTATAATGCATAAAATATTCATTTATGATCATAGTGTGGTCACACCCTCCTGACTTTTATGTTGTTTCATTCAAACCTTAGAGATGATGCAACTTCGCATGGAAGAATTTTGGCGCCAATTCCTTCACCCTGAGAGAGAGATAAATTGTCTGAATTCCACCTAGGTGGACAGATGACATAGAGCATTTTATTGGTAAAAACAAGATTTGGAGAGTCGTGTTTGCAAGGTTGTGTCATACTTCAATATATTATAATCAGAAGTATTATTTTTTTAAAAAATACTCCGGGAAACAGTTTCTTTGATAAGACTCTTATTGCAGTTTTTAAAATTGTGTTAGAAATTTTTCCTTTTCATCTTTTAATATGAGAAAGTTGTGTCCATGCTGTTTCATGCCTTATCTCTCCTTAAGTTATAGCACTGTAATAGACTTGGATAATAACCAATTTATATTAATGACATTATAATGGAATTACATCATTTGGTGATATGTATGTATGTATGTATGTATGTATGTATGTATGTATGTATGTATGTATGTATGTATGTATGTATGTATGTATGTATGTATGTATGTATGTATGTATGTATGTATGTATGTATGTATGTATGTATGTATGTATGTATGTATGTATGTATGTATGTATGTATGTATGTATGTATGTATGTATGTATGTATGTATGTATGTATGTATGTATGTATGTATGTATGTATGTATGTATGTATGTATGTATGTATGTATGTATGTATGTATGTATGTATGTATGTATGTATGTATGTATGTATGTATGTATGTGTGTAATGCCTTGTTTAATGAGCATATAAGATGAGATCATTTTAGTTGATGTCATCTGACATAAAGAAAAAGCATAATGTTCGAGGCATCCATATTCATTTGAGCATTTATTCACCACCTTATGCTGCAGTGTTTTCAAAATTTTGTTCTCCAAGGCTTGCAAAAGTTATAAATTATCCAACTTATTTTATAAATTTTAATTAAATTTAGTTTTGTTTTTGTTTGTTTTAATGACACCTTTGAAAATATGATTAGCCATATCACACCAAGGAAATGGGAGCTGAATGTTTTTCCCAAGGGTACACTGAAGTTGCTAATCTGGGTTGGCCTTGGTGGGTATCAAGCCCAAGTCTGATCTCTACCAAATGATCTACCATGACTTATTTAAATAGAGCAGGATTCTGTACATGTATTAAATTTTCTGTTACATGGGTGTTTTGCTATCAGCCTTACTTTCTTGTGAGTTCCAAGGTCAGTAACAGTTCAATTTTCTGGTCTACTTCTATTAGTCTGAGAAAATGCCGTTTTTTTTTGGGGGGGGGACCAATAATACTATGGATTTAAATAATGGATCCATCAGAAAAAACCTGTTTAATAACATTTTAGAACTAATTTTATGCAGTACCAAACATCACAACTAGAAACCACTGAATGGAGGAATATTATGATAAGTAATTATACTAAAAACAAGACCATGTCATACCACAGTAGAGTTGGATTCATAAATGACCTTAAACAGAAAGTCTGTTTTATACTTAGATCTACAGAGCTCTATCTTATTCTATATTAAAAAGAAAACCTCTGCTGAAAAGTATTTTTTAAACTTATATGGCTATTTTCCTTATATTATTGGGTGAAACATAAATCTTAATAAGAACCAACAATATATTTTAGTTACAATGAATTAACTAGAGTAAACAACACCAATTCTTAATAAAGAATATGATACTTATTATATACTAATCATATTTTCATATGTAACAAAAAATTACAAGAAGAGAAATAGATGTGCATATTAGCACCCGCCAGGCAATTTTCTGATGAAAATATTATCATAGGGGTGTGTGGTATTAGATGTTTAAATATGGTGGTTTAATTTATTACATTATGAAATCCAGTAAAATATAACAAGTCTGTGAAAAATTAAGAACTAAATTTGTGTGTGTGTGATTTAGATTTTTAGTGTAGCTTTAACAATTTTTCAGTCATATCACTACAATGTCTGCAGTATGACAGCTTATAGTGATGTCTAGCACTGGGACATCATGCCACAGACATGTAGCATGATGTCCCACCCAATCACAATATCCTAATACCAGGCCAACCAGTCCTAACATTAACCTCTTAATGCTGAGTGCCAAGTGAGGTAGCTGTTAGAACCATTTTTGAAAGTCTATGGTACAACCCTGCCAGGGTTGGAACCTGTGACCTCCCACATCCGAGGCAGACGCTTTAACCACTAGGCTACCAAAGCAGTCAAATTAAATTTAGAAATTTATGTATGTGCAATGGTGTTATATAATGTATGGCAGGGCTTTCAAGTTGACACTTTTTAAGTGTAGTTTACCAGTAAAGGGTAGGTAGCCTTGAAATATTTCTTGATGTATACTGATGACATTAAATGGTTTTAGTTTTGTGGTTTTATGGCACAGCAAAGTACATACGTTTTATAGCACCAAGGCAATAAAGTAATGTGCTGTTGATAAGGGCACACCATGGTAGTCAATTCATGCTGATCTGATGGAAGGAGTTTAACCTGTAAGTCACAAGTTTCACTGACTAACTATTGAGCCAGTGAAACTCCAACATCCATTGGTCAAGTCTTAATATATGCAGGAGTATTTGCCTGTCATACATCACTGAGCAAATGCATGGGATGGGCATTCAATGGCATCTAGATAAAATTCAATTAGAAATACTGCATCAAAAATGAACTTAAATTTTTTGAGTTGGGGATTGTGTGAGATTTTAAACCCGTTTTCAGCAGAAGACAGGGTATATGGTTTAGGAGAAACCCAGAAATAACCATCAACCCATGGGAAGCTATTGCCTTCTCGCATGCATGTGTTGGTCAACCGAGACTTTAACTTGTGTAAGCACCTTAGAACATTCAGGTACTTGGAGTCCCACGATAAAACAAAAACTCAAATGTTAAGGTAACAAACCATTGGCCCAGTACATGTTCTGCAGAAAGTTTGGATCTGATTGTGAGGTGACAGCTCCAATATTTAATAATATGATGGGATTCTAAGGTGGGCAATTTTTGCTGCTTATCATCTAAGATATTGTCGCCTCTCATGAGTCACAATCACTAAAATCCCAATTTGAACAAAACTGCCAAATTTATAAAAGGAAATTCTCGCTCTAAGGTATGACACTCACTGAAATATTAGAAACCCAAGTTAAAAAAAAAAAAAACTTAAGAAATGGCAGCACTGATATTTCAGGGAAAATATGACCCCTAATTGTCTCATGGATGAAAGTAATTTTTACATCTATTTTATGATTCAGTCTCAAGCTGAATAATCAAATATTGTAAGAGATGAAATGTGAAGCAAATCCATTAGAGAAATAATTTGAACAACTTGTATTGTTCATCAGAATCAGAGAAACCTGTTTTACATAAGTATGATTAGTACCATGTAAATCTTTTGTGTGAAAATTTCATTTCAAATTAGAAGCAGCTGTTAAAATCTGATTGTTAAATTCCATTATTTATAACATAGTCTACATAAAATATGCACATAACAAAATGGCATACACTCAAAGTGTTTTACTTGGAGCAGTACATTAAGTTGTTGTGTGTGATTGTTATAGGTCAGAGACTTGTGAAGGATATTAATTTTGATGAGAAATGGTATTTTTTGCAACTGCAGAGAAAATAATTATATCAATACTTATCAAATGCAACCAACTTGGTTATTGACTGGCTAGCTATTTAAGAATTATTACAGTGATAATGTATTAAAGTGATCAAAATATGTAATAAAAGTGATCAACAAATGTATTACAGTGATCAACAAATGCATGGCAGGTAAGGAACTGTCATTATGCTGTGTTTTATGCAAAACATTCTAGTACATAAGCTACAATAATTTTGTACAATTATTTCAGAATTCTTGTGGCCTTATGATGATATACATCATTACAAGGACAAGAATGTAATTCTTATTTTCTAAAATTCACACTGCTGACAGGTTTACAGAAATGTTACTATTATTACATTGATCATTATGATGTGAATTATATAGCGATAAACACTGTACCATCCAAAAAATTTACTATCACAGTCTTGATATGAGATTGATAGGTCCAGTCTAGGATGTACTGTTAAGATGTCTCAAAGAACTGCACTAGACTTTGTAGGTCATAGTTGTCCAGAATTTCTAGAAGTGCTGGAACTTTTCCCTTGACGTTCTGACCCTTGAACTTGAATTTGTCAATGTACAGATCTGTTATCATACATCCAAATAGTTAAGAATAATAATACAAAATGACAACATACACATTTTTGCAAGAAAAAGTTACAAATTTCAGTTCTCATTAAAGAATGATGATAAAACCAAGTGTCAAGATTCCATGCATCACTTACATCAATATTCTTTTCAAGCATACCTGCTTAAAGTGTATTTTTAATGTTATGAATAAGCACTTCTTAGGGTGCATAAATTCATGCAGATGTGGCTTGAGTAGCATAAACAAGCACCAACTAGGTTTTGGACAGCTGAAGGGAAAAAAAATGAATCTTGAACTATATCAAAATATTTGTATAATATGATACATTATTTAGGATTTCTATTTGTCAGCCAGTTGTCCATGCAAAATGTATAACAGAAACCAATTTTCAGAACAATTTTAATTGACTTCCGTAGGTCAGTAAGTCTGATAAAAAAATAATCATAATTATTTTGAATATGTAAATACAGTCAGAATTATTAGCCTCTTCAGCTGATATCACAGGAGGTAAACTATAGTCACTGCTAGTTCTATAACTAACTCTGACTATAATATTAAAGAAAATGACACTTAAACATTGAATACTTGGTAATTAAACTTCTGACTCTTTATGAATAATTCTTTAAGGTATGGAGTCTTAAGGGCTCTGACTGATTTTTATGGTTGAGAAATTTTAGTTCTCTTCATTTCAGTAAATTTTCTGAATTGTAAGCTGTTTAAGCTTTTTATCTCAGTGCTTTCTAAAAACATTAACAGCAACAGACTCATTTAAATTCATTATTCGGGTCTTGGAAAGATTGTCTAGGACTAAAGACTGCAACAAACAAGACTACAAATACATGATCACCATCTTTTGCTCATGATTTTGGGTATCCACAACTTGCTTCTTGATTTTTGTCTGAATTGAAAATCATAGTATTTCAGTAATTTAAGGTATATTTATTCTTGTCTTACTGAATTATTATATGGCCCAGTTTCAATTCCTTTATGAAAAATTTTTTTGTTTGGTTTACATCACCAGCAAGTTTAAAACAGCAGTCACTACAATTTTACACATTCTGACTCAAGTTAGCGCATACTCATAAATAAGCCTTATCCAAGCAGTAACCATTTTAAACCATATTTTGCTAAATGATAATGTCAACTTTCCATACTCATATTGCTACTTTTTACCTAACACTACATGGAAGATGCTCTGCATTTCTTTGGATCATGTTTAATTCTATGAAGCAAATAATTCTGAAAAATGCTGCAATAAAAAAAATGAGAGTAATTACCCTTGTAAGGCGAGATAAAAGGATATCATAGAGTCTTTCCAGATGGCATGGTTGTTTTTTGAACTCTGCCTTCAGAAGTTCAGCATCCTCCAGAATCTGTCTGTACTCAGGGGACATGAAGTTAATGTCATTCTCATGTACCTGCAGTTCCTGAAAAAGGCAGGACAAAGCATTATCATACAATGCTGTATGGCTGAATTGTACATTATAAGAGACTGAATTCTCTAGACTTTATTCAGAGTCGTGGTTGCTTAGTGTGCTGACTTATTAATGATAGGGTGCAGGATTGTATTCCGATATTCCTGTGCTTGCTTGTGTGGTGTAGCCTTGGGCAAGGAACTTTATTGCTACATTTGCATTAGATAACCTACTTGTTTTGCTGTGACACAAAATACTAAATCAACAATAGCAAAAACTGAAGGCTTGGTTTCGGATAAATCATGTCATTGATGTAGTTGACAATACTCCTCCCAGCATACATATATAACAGTTATGGTAAATAAAATATACATATTACTCCTGACATTTTATAAAAGTAATCATTAGTTTCAAACATTTGTTCCTGTTCATAAAAACTCTTTTTCAGTGAATTTCCAGATGTAAAATAGTGTAAAGCTTTTGTGCCAGTAAGACCTTTATTCCAAATGCCTTGGCACTAAACAATCTACTTGTGTTGATATGCAATAAAACACCAGATTACACCAATTAGCAATGGTCTGGTGTGATAAACAATCTTTCATTGAGCATCTGTGTTAACAAACTGACAAAGTCTTACTGTGCATTCAACAATTTAATATAAATTGATTTACATTCAAAATCTTTCAGCATTCTTGAATACTATTTGATATGTTTCAGGGTGACATGTACATTATTTTCCCAAAAACCAGGAGCAAAATTTGACACCCTCACACCCTCAAGTGACATTTTACAGAAGATGGTCCCTAGGATACAGGAGCCAAATTTAATAAAATTCGTAAAGTTGTATGAATCAGTCTTTATTCAAATCTATTGAGTTTTTAGATTTAGAGCTTCAAATTTTAGTTTTGTGCTTAAAAGGTTTTGAGAATATGGTGCATTTTGTTCTGCTACTTTTGAAATATGCTATATATAAACCCAGTCTAGTTCACATTCAGAAAAAAAAATTGACAATAAAGGACATACAGATCATGTGAAGAATAGTAACATATTACTAGAAAATAGGCATTAATGTAAGACCTGTTTTAAAAGACGATCTATCCTGCCAGAAAATGGTCTCACAAGAATGGGTGGTCTGTCTTGACAGCTCACAACACTATATAAGCAATGAGTTTTGAAAACTAATCTCTGAAGACAGGTTATCTCATAGCAGTGGTATTTCAAAAGAGGTTTAACTTATTTCCATTTAATAATTTGAAATGAAAATGCAGCTTGATTGCTTATATGCAATTCTAGATGATGAACAAAAATGTAATTTTAAAAATTGTAATCATTACTCTGTAATCATATTTACTGGCCCTGCTGCACTTACCTTCAAAGCATCGATAAGCTGGACCTTCTTGGCTAGCAAAAGCTGATACTCTAGGTTAGGATGGATAAGATTCAGAGTGTAGGGAATGGACGCTTCGTTGATATCTAACAAGGAAATGTACATAAACCAATTAGAAGTTTGTCTTTAAAGTCATTTCAGTTACTGTAATGGTTTTTTTGTCCATGAAATTTTTGGATTTTTGCATTTTTGACACATTATCATGAAAATCAAAACTGATTCATTCCTTCAATGTCTGTTAACAGCTTAAAAATGTCCCATCTTTCTATCAGAAATTTAAAGAAATAAGTCCCTGCAGTAGCCAGAAAAACAAGCAGATTCTTTTAATTTCTGTCACAAATGAACACAGACTTTGATTTGTATAATATGGCTGTAAAGGTCCTGGGCAGATATAGGAAGTAACCAATTTTTGTGACCATAAAATTGAAGAGCATTAGAGTTAATGAGTAATAAGAAAAAAGAATGCATAACAGTGCCACTAACCTTGACCCTAAAAAATATGACACTGACTCTGCAACATGATGTGCTTGCTGTAGACTTGAGTGTATCAAGGTTCATCTCTCTACATTTCATTGCTACTTAGTTACAGAAACAAACAACTTACAATATCATCCAGCAGTGCTTTTGACCTTGAATGTAGAATCCCAAATGCAGTATGTGTCACACCTTATAAATCATAAATAGTTATATCATTTTGCATGAACCAAACTTAAGTGGCTCTAAAATCACATATTTAAAAGGAAGCTAGACAGAACACCAACCCCTCACATAAAGATAGGATCCCAAATAAGATGCTGTCTCATTGATTATACTGAATACATAAATGCAGGCTTTACACATTTAAAATCTGTTCATAATGATGGCGGGAAAGATAAAAAGGGAGGTAGAAAGAAGTTGATACAGAAGAAAAATGAAATAGACCTAAATATGGAAATACAGGTTTGAATAAAATAAGTGAAGATTTATATTATAAATGGGAAAATAAAGTAATGATATCACTACTAGGGCAATAAAAGTTGCATTGCCACTGAGGAAATAAAAAACATTTTTACTTCTAGATTTCAGTACCTGACTATGAAACATTTAAAAAAAACTCACACAATTACAACATCTTTGGAATATGACCACTAGCTTGTAAATCCAGCCTTCTCAAGTTAAATTTAAAAGCTGTTATCTGCACACATAGGAGGGAACCAGACAAGACCTGGAAAGTAACCTCTGATGCTGCTGCTGTAGAAAGGTTTCTTATGTTGTTAGGGGGTTTAACGCCAACTTTCAGCACCAGATAGGTTATACATGAGAGCCAATGTGACTAGTGGACAAAAAAACCAGAGAAAACGGTGAAAAGCCAATGAGCCATATAAAGCTACTGGCATGCTTCCTCATATGCCCACATCAGCCAAGTCAGAGACTCTAACCCATGCAGACAGGTGAGATTGCAGTGATCTGGAATGGTGAGCTCCATAAACCACAGTTTGTATAACCCAAGAAATTTGTTCTTCAAAGAGTTTTCATTGACTTCCAAATCTATTCATAAAGTATTATTTGTTACAGGAACTGAATTCTATATATGTTGCAGTGATTTTTATACAGAAGTATAAGAAATGACATATAATGTGCAGCTGAAGTGGTACCTTAGTCATGACAGAGCCTACAGTCATTTACCTTTTAGGCACAGGTCCAAAGCATTCACTCATGTCAGATGAACAACTGAAAGTTAACTATCAAGGTAACAATGCTTAAAGAATAGCTTGATGTGTATTCACACAACTAAGAAAAATATTGTCCAATTCAACTCAAATACAATCAGGCTGATTAGAATTTATGCTCAAGTAATTCTCTCTACCACTTGTCCTGAGAAATGTGTACTCCTGTGGCCTTGTTTTGATATAATCCATATTTGCTTCAAGATCATAGTGGTCAGAAATATTGGAGGATAAGCATGTCCAGACCACACCTATATACAGCTGGACAGACAAAGATTGGATGCTTTGAATTCCATCTTGTCACTAATTGATTCACAAATACTAGGTCGAGTGGATACATATTTGAATGAATACCCAGGGATGACTTGACCATTTGTAATGGAGTAATGACTCCACAACTACATTTGCCTGTGCAAACTGTGTCGGACTCAAATATATATTAGTTATTGATGATATCAACTGAGAAATATCAAACTAGGAGGCAAAGGTCTGGGGATTTCCCACCCTTATTGCCTTTTAATATAACACACCACAGTGGAGATATTTTGGATAGAATAAATACACCTTTTCCATATAGTGTCTCCTGCCACAAACCCATTATGACTGTCATCCCTGGAAGACTGATATGTAATAACAATGAAGCTACAATCTGTCAACTTCTAGACAAGCTAGCGGGAGGTAGGCACTACAGCCTGCCTTGCTGGCATCTATGCAAATCACGATTTTCAAAGGCTGGACCTGAAAGGGAACACCTGTCATAAGCCAAATGAGGTTTTCCCATTAGGTGACATATGATCGAATCAGGAGGATTAAAGCTATCATCAAAATGATTTTATGGCATGTTTTCCATATACATTTTCAGTTCAATACCCAAAGGAGAATTATCCTGACATTATAAAGGATTATTCATTGCTGAAAAGGAATACAAGCTGAATCCGACATGAAATAAGGATTGAAAATTTTATTAAGAATATAATGTTTTTGTAGAATGCCAACCATGTAGTTTGAAAATCACTGTCAAGGATGTGATAAAGCTCTGTTCATGAAACAATTGAAGATTCTAGGAATGCTATCAAACCAAGAGAAAGTGTCATGAATTGCTATTCCGAGTTCCTGAATGTGGAACTTCCTTATGAACTGTGCTGACATCCCAACTGGGCACTTGATTCTGAACCATGATTGCTGAATTAATAGAGTGAGAGATAGATCTATAGCCATCTGGAAGCAAAACCGATCAGGAGCACTTCCTGGTGTTTAATTGTTGCTGGATATTCACTGAGTCTTTTCGGACATGTATATTAAATGGTAAGTACATAAAGGGATACTGGCAAAGAACATGGTCTGTAGGTCTTGTGAAATAATATTTGTTACCCATGTAATAGTGGTGCAGTATCACCCATTATGTTGGACAAATTGAGTTGATTTATTCAAAAAGGGATCTTAGAGAAAAAAATCTAATTGAAGCAATATGGCTGACTAGATCAATAGAATGGGAAAATTTTTCTTTTGTTGTTTCGAGTTTAAAACCATTTCCCAGTGCAAGATAGGCTATACATGGCATACAGTATAACTGGTGGAGGAAGAACCCTGGAAAACCCCAGTAAAAACCACCGAGACAGAAAACTACTGGCACTTATCTCACATACCCACACTTGCTGAGCCTGAGACTGAAACATGTGAACGGATGTGAGATCACAATGTGAGAACTTTAGACCACTCAGCCACATGTGGCACCCCAAAAAGGGAGGAATGTCCCTCACTGTACATACCTCAGAGGGTCTTTCATGTTTTATTTATCTCCCTTGTGGGATAAAGGCATAGCTATGGGTCATTA
This sequence comes from Potamilus streckersoni, assembly GCA_016746295.1. Classification (NCBI taxonomy): domain Eukaryota; kingdom Metazoa; phylum Mollusca; class Bivalvia; order Unionida; family Unionidae; genus Potamilus; species Potamilus streckersoni. The sequence goes on along the minus strand of JAEAOA010001117.1, from coordinate 101,329 downwards.
GGCTCAAGAGGTTTGTCTATTAGGTGGTTTTCTGACATCTAAGGAAAGTTATATGATGATGTCCAAGACAACAATTGTGTTAAAGATGCATCTCTTTCATCAAAAGAAAAATAATGGAATAACTTTGTTAATGGGTGAATGAGTATTGAGCTTCTCAATGAGCAATATTGAGCTTTTTTCATGAGCAATATGAGAGACTTTCCAACACAAGTACCAACGGATAATATAGGGGTATGGCATGGTAACAAGGCACTGTGGCACTATAATGGACATAAACTAAAAAGTGTTCTATTCTGGATAGAAACTATGTGATCTGTGATTCTGGAGTCAGCATTATGACCCTGGCATGGGATACCCAATGCTGGATCACCATCACATGTCAGGTATACAAAAGGTCATATCTGAATAAGTGTTAACTGTACTTACATCTGATTGCAAATTCCAGTCTTGATAGAACAGGGCAATCATTTCCTTTTTAGCAGAGCCAAAGTCAGAGTACTGTAAATACCAACTATTTTGACCATAAATCAGGCATCTGGTAGTGAAATGTCGCCATACAGTAAGTCATTAGAGTCCTTCCTGCAGCCATTCAACACTGGTTGATGATGGCACTGGACTGAGATGGATGCATATTAATATGGACTGAGTCATGCCTATCAACCACAATAAAAACTGGGCACCATGGTACAAAAGTGGCCACAGAGCAAAATGAATCGACCATGGCACTCTACTGGATGGGCTTCTACTCTTTAAGAGCTTGTACACTAGATGTTCTGATATTAGATCATAATAACCAGTCAACTCTGGCAATAGTGTAGGCTAGATCAGATTTGATACTGACTGAACAATCAATATCTGATGGCAGAGTCGGTTCTTGATGAAAGAAGGTCATCATTTTCTTCTTTCTGGTTCCAAGTTCATGATGTCAGGATGGGATAAGTGATATTAGATGATGATAAGCAGTCCCTTCAGGCACAGGTGTAGGCTAGATTGAATTCAGTGCTGACCAAGAACAACCTACATCTTATGGCAGAGTCTGGTGTTGACAGAACAGGGCCATCTTTTCCTTAATTCAAGTGCCAAGTGCATAAAACAAGGGAAGGTTAGGAGATGCTGAATCCCTGCAACCAGTCCATCTCTGAATCAGTTGAGGCTGTGTCTGAGCTGGCGTTGACTGCTGTTGATCAGTCTCAAATGTCACAAAAGGTTCGCACAGGCCATCATACCAAGAGGAATAAGCCCGATTGGTACTTCCAAAAGCATTTGTTCTGGTTGAAGTGGTGAAGACTTGGCTAAGGTTGTGTGTGATGCAATGCACTCATAAGCTCTCTGCTAGTGCTCTTACCATAACAAGAAATTTGTTGACTGAGGCAGTTTCAGTACTTATGACATCCTTCTCCTTGGTGCACTTACTCACCTTCACATTAATTGTGTTATGTTTGACCAGCTACTGTTGTTTGGGGTTTAATGCCATTTCTTGATACAAGATTGGCTATACATGGCAGCCAGTATAACTGAAGGAAGAACCCAGGGAAAACATCTGTAAGAATGACTGACCCACAGAAATCTATTGGCAGCATTGGAACATACCAACATTGACCCAACCCGAGATTTGAACCATGCAGACAGAGGTGAGATGACATTGATCAATAAAGGTGAGTGTTTTAGACCACTCTGCCCAGATAAAACCCATAGACTCTTTATCCAACATACACTGTATATATGGCTTTAATCACAATAACTCATTTCAGACATGTACTACATTTATATTAAGCTGGTTGAAAGTGTTTGCCTTCTCTACTGAAAACACTTAGCCCTCCCCATGGTATCAACCTGTAAATAAATTAGCTAACCATACTTTAAATTTACTGTGAAGTAAACACTAATTCACTTGCAGATCAGAGTCGATGCTGTTTGCAGTTGATCCCAACAACATGACTAATGTCAAATGACTCCAGGAGGACCTGTCATGACATACTGAGTACATATACATCATGAATAATGTTGAATGACTCCAGGAGGACCTGTCGTAACATTCTGAGTACATATACATCATGAGTAATGTTGAATGACTCCAGGAATACCTGTCATGACATACTGAGTACATATACATCAGGAGTAATGTTGACTGACTCCAGAGGACCTGTCATGACACACTGAGTACATATACATCAGGAGGAATGTTGAATGACTCCAGAGGACCAGTCAAGACATACTGAGTACAAATACATCATGAGTAATGTTGCATGACTCCAGAGGACCCATCATGATATACTGAGTTCATATACATCATGAGTAATGCTGAATGACTCCAGAGGACCTTTCATGATATATTGAGTACATATACATCAGGAGTAATGTTGAAGGACTCCAGAGGACCTTTCATAATATACTGAGTATATATACATCAGGAGTAATGTTGAAGGACTCCAGGAGGACCTGTCATAATATACTGAGTACATATACATCAGGAGTCATGCTGAACGACTTCAGAGGACCTGTAATGATATACTGAGTACATATACATCAGGAGTAATGTTGAATGACTCCAGAGGACCTGTCATGATATACTGAGTACATATGCACCATTAGGATGGATGATGAGGACTTTTAACTATCATAACACTTACCATATGTAATATCCAACCTAATTTTCTTCTTAGTCGCTTCTTTCGTTAAAACATCTTTCAGGATTGATATGGTGGAGATGTTATCAGATCTAAATATGGCATCACCCTTCCTGAAATACACTCAAGACATTAAGTCAACTATTACCAAACATTCAGACAAATCTTTTTCACAACTGACTTCCAATTTCTGTGACCTAGAGCGTAATAAATTTGGACAGAAAATAATTTGCTCTAACTTAGGGGATAACATTTACACACTTGAGAATTTGAAGACTGGTTTTACACTTGTACAATTTAGGTTATTATTAATTGATCTTCAAATACAAGACTATTAACTGTATTTAATATTCTTCAGAAAAGATGTTGACAAATCAAACTCAATGGGTTTTTCACTGAGATTACTGGCATTACAATGGCATAAAGATGGGTTTCCTTGTTAGAGTACTGGCATCACAATGGCATCAAAGTTTCAGACAGTATATAGTGGACTTTACTGCCTCAAATCTGAATGTTGGACAAGCACATTTCCTTTGCAGATTTGTTAGTGTATCTTTCTAATTATATTCTTACGCCTGGATTGTACATTAAATTCAATAAAATATTGATGGTTCAGATGGTGGAAAACAACTTTTGTTATGGTACTGAAACTTTGAGAATCTAGAGAAAATTAGTGAATTTATCAAATTATGGTGGGAAACCACTAATAATTGTATATGTCACCTATGTGAATCAAGCCTTATGGGGCATATCCAGGATTTTGTCATCAGGAGTTCAGTTTCCGGAAAAAGTGGTTTGTTGAGCATCTTTCTAGTTTTTCACTTGAAAGCATAATATTTTACTCAAAATTGGGGATTCAACTGACTCCCCTCCCCACAATGAACCACCATCTGGATTCACTACTGTGTTGCCATGGCAGTAGCAGTATTCAATTATAATGCGGTTTAGATGTTGCAATATTCTCCACCTGGAGGCATTTTGGTCTAATGGTGGCAACAGCTTACTCAAAATGGAAAAGTCAGCATATGCTTATAACTAATTAATATTGTTGTTTCCATCAGCAAGCTAATAAACTGTGATTGCACCTGTCAACCAACAAGCTGCAAAAAGATACAACTTCAAGGGGAGATAACAGTAATCAAAGTTTATTCCATCTCAGGCATGTATCAAAAATTTCTATCCATACCTTACCTGTATTTACATTCCAACTGTGTATCAAGGAAGGTGGACATGAAGTGGAATGAGACTTCATCACCAGGTGGTGTTTTTTCTGGCAGCTCTGGGAGACAGAAGCAGATCCAAGAGTGCATCTCTGCCTGACTGAACTGCCCTGTCAGCTTCAGTGTGTTGTGGGGTCTAGGAAACATAAGGTTCATGATCAGAAAATACAATGAATATGAGTGCTCAAAGATCAAGTAACTTCGAGCTTAGCCAGAGAATTATAGGTTGTTTCACTGGAAACACTTTATAAATCTCAGGCTTAGTTGCCAGTAGCTAATTACAGTGTCAGCTATTTCTTCCAGAAGCACTTCTACAAGGCAAGAATCGGAGACAAAAATTAGGGAAGCACAGTGACTGCTCAATATGTACATCTTATGATAATTATAATGTAAAATATAAAAAGTAAATGTATCTATAAATGTAAGACTAGTTTACAGCCACAAGATTATTTTTATTCTGCATGCTGCCGTAATATAAGGGCAATAACTCTGACAAAACTTGCAGAATTACAATAATATGCACAGCTGGGGAAGTGTGTGTGTTTGAGTGATTATGCATACATGGACATGCACATAGGTTTAACAGCATGTCAGTACAATTCTGACTATGCAATGAAGAGTAAAAGTTGTGCAGTAAATCTGAAAAAGATGAAAACTCTTGTAAAATCTTTGCAAAAAAATCCTACCAAATAAAAAGTAAATACAATGAAATAATTGACAACAAGCAAAAGATGCTGTAAAAAGCTTAAACTGGGTATATAAAACAAGGATTAAGGTAAAATCCTTAAATTAAAAGGAAAAGTTTTAAAAAGTAAGCTACATTCTTTTCAAGTCCGAAATTTTTATAAGTTGGACATCATCAATGTGCTTCTTAATCAAGATGACATCTACAGATATGTCTCACAGGGGGATAACAATGATTTTTATCAACATCAAAAATATTTGTCTCACATGGGTGATGACTATAATATGTTACAAGTTTACATCAAAAATCTTTCTCTCACAGGAAGATCATCATGATATGTATTGAGATGACATCAAGTATTTTGTCTCACAGGACAGTGACAAGATATGGATCAAGCTGACATAAAAAATATTTGTCTCACAGGTGATGGTCATGATATATTTCAATTTGACTTTTAAAAAATAGTTGTCTCAAAGTGGAACAACTGTAACATGTATTGAGTTCACATAAAAATATTTGCCTCACATGGTGATGACCATAATATGTATTGATTTGACATAAAATATATTGGTCTTAAATGGAAATAACCATAATACATATAGAGTTGACACAAAACATTTATCTCACAAGGAGATGACCATGATATGTTACAAGTTCATTTCAATAATATTATCTCACATAGGAGATGACCATGATATGTGTCATGTTGTCATAAAAAATATGTCTCACTAGGGTATGATCATGATGTGTATAGAATTGACATAATAAATATTTGTCTCACAGGGAAATGACAATGATATGTATCAGACTTTACAGCATCCATCAAAAACAAAGACTGGTTGCAGTCACAAGATTCTCTCAAACTGTATCAAGCAGCTGGCAAAAAGTACAAACACTAAAAAAGACCACTCTGGTGGCCTAATTGGTTAGAGTTTCTACCTTGGATGTATGGGATCACAGGTTCAAACCCTGGCTGAGTCATACCAAAGATATCACTGTAAACTGCACACTGAAAACATCATAGCAATATGACTTAAAATTTTTAAAACTTACATTAAAAATTCAAATCACACAAACTCATAAAAAAATTATGTGAGCATTGTGGCTAATTCACTCATCTTTTGAGCATTAATATAATATGAACAAACCTTCACATCGATTGGTCACAAGATTGTAAGATTGATGGTTGGATAGATACTGGGAGCAATATATACCTCCACTCCAAAAATTAGCAGCCCATCAGATCATGTTTCAAGCACAAATAAAATTAAACTCTAACCTGTTCTCATCAAAAACATGTGTCCTCTGATGAAGGGAAAGTGGTTTGATCTGGTACTGTTTGACCTGGCATGTTTTGGGTTGCACTCTGGGTGTGACATAAGCCTGAACAGTCCCATATTGTCCTTCTATTGAACGTATCTTGAGCTCCAGACGTGTTGTGTTTGCTTGGCATCTGTATGTGGCCAGCAGAAAATTACCTTCCTGCAAAGAAAATAAAAATGACTCATCAGAGTGTATTTTATTCTTTTCATCACTTATAGCCTTGTAGTCTCTGGAGCAGTCTCTTATTATTGAAATGTCCAATCACATGTATCAAGAAATATATCACAAAAGCATTATAAAAATTAATATTTGCAGTAAGCATGCTTTAGCAGAGGAGTAACCATACAAGAATATAAATTTGCTAAGGTCAAAATAGATACTAAACTTGTGTCACATTTGTCTTCGATAGCCTCCAGAGTCATAAGGGTTTTCAGTTTTAACAGTAGGGATCATCCTGGTTTCGCCAATGTCGCAAATTGCGATTATTTTTCCTTATTGTCGACAAAAAATACCAGTTATCGAATTTTTTTGGCGACAGCCTTTTTGGAAGTTTAACGTATACGTAAAACCATGGATTTGGAGTGGAGAAATTTAAAGGGACCATGAAAGGAAGTGACAGACTTATATTAAGACTTATACACAGACCTATATTCCCACATAAACAAATCCTGTGTTTGAATGACAAACCAGTCTGTACAGTGCAATGTTACATCATAATCCACTAATGCTGACATATGGTCTATGTACTGTAAGCTATTATAACTCAATCATTCTACCAGGCTATACCTAGAATTGACTGACCTATGAAGACGGAAACAGCTACAAGTAATTGAAATATGACTAATCCTTTTCTTTAAATATACCATTAAATAGTTTTGCCGTACCGATTGCTGTATATAAACACCAAGCAAATGGAAAAAAAATCTATATCAGAATTATATACTGTCTGCAGTGCAACATTATCATGGGTAAACGCAAGTTATTATCATGGGTAAACACAAGTTAGACATTGCATTTTCATTATCTCAGCCTAAGAGTAAATTAACAAAATTAACAGTATTTGTATTTAATACAAATTCATCGAACAACACAGTGGCTGATGTTGTTCCTGGCAGTCCTGCTCATTGATCTTTTACTTTTGCCATCAATCAGTTTACATCTGCAGAGACTTAAACTATACAACAAGAAATATCAACACAAATAAGTTTTGCACAACTGAATAATTTTTTTCTCAAAAAGATTGAATCCAAAAATATACTATTTCTTCCTGTGGAGTGTGTTATTTGCCTCCCCCTCCCCAACATGCCCCCATTTCATATTTTATACAACAGCTAAATGTTAGACTTGAGCTTCTGTGACATACTTCAAAGAAACCACCTGTTACACAGTGAGTGAAGCACTAATAATTGACTGACAAATAAACCTCGCCCTTTTCTGTGATAACTAATAATGCCTAAAAGGGGTGTGCATTTGTTCAAATTTTGTGATAACTATTTTCCACATTGTATATCCCACAACAATTTCTTTTTGTTAACTAGTGGCTCCATAACAAAAAGTATGCCGACATATACACACAATGCTAAACAACTTCGACAAAAGCGCACGAAACAAAACTGTGCAGGTATAAATTAAGTTAAAGTAAACAATGTGTGTGGTATTCAAAAATCCAAAACCAAAACCATTATTCTCATTACAATTCTAATTAACTGTAAAACATGATAAAAAAATTATTTTCATGTTTTCAGATAAAATAATTATAATTAACTTGAACTGACTGCAGATTTGCCAAAGACAAAGGGATCACATACAGCATTAGCATTAAGAGTAATTAACTCAGTAAATGTTAGTTGAACCATTTGAACATGTTAAAATTACAGTTATTATTTCTTATTATTTGTAATATTTGGTCTTACATAAAAGACTAAGTACTCAGTAAACTATTTTAAAAATGATGTTTTTTGTTATTTACATCTTTTGCAGAGTGCATTTCGGTGCGCTTTCAGTCGGCACACTTTTGACCTGGTACGCTTTTGTCGGGTCACATTAACTAGTATATGCATATAACAATGTTGACTCAGTCAATAACAAATTTTTTTCTGAATTGATTTGATGGTTACTAATGCCTATATATACAGTACATTTATGCCAGGTGTTGACTCTTGTAACTTTCATTGGTGTGAATGGAGATCCAAGTTTGCATGTCAAGAAAAACTCTACAGCATTCAGTTTGATGTACTTTTTTACATTTGATAATGCATTTTTTTTTCAGATGTAAAATAGTCATGTAATGATTTTTTTAATAATATTATAGCTGTACTGCTTGTTGTCAGTAAAGTAAAAACTATCACATGTTTTTCAATTTTCAATTTTTATAGCTATAGACTTGAAAAAATATTCACTATTTATTCTGATGACACTTTTTAAAAAATTGGCAACAAAATATTGCGGTTGGCGATTTTTTTTTTTGCAACAACTTTTTAAAAGACAGGACCATCCCTGACAAAGCCTGGAGTACTATGTTACTGCAAGACGTAAAATTAGTTATCAGTGAATAAGTAAATGAAAACTCCTACCTGGAAGACATTATATGTCTATTTGTTGTTCTTTGTTCTTTGTTAAAATGCATTTAATTTCCAGTTTAAATAAGATGATTTAGAAAAATGATAAAAAAAAGATGCTATGTGTGTTTGTGTGAATATATATATATATATATATATATATATATATATATATATATATATATATATATATATATATATATATATATATATTTGAGAAGGCACATTATATTTTTTTCATCAATTCTTGATGTGATAATGAATATGAAATGTGTTTTTATTGAAACAAAAGCATGCAACTGATAAATATATTTTAAATGCACATTTAATAACTTAAAAGATAAAGTAAGACAAAATTTTAAAGTCAACATCTGTCAAATGCAAAAGCAATGAAATGTATGGAAAATAACAACATTAACATACTTCACATTTTGACTTGTATACTTCCATAGATTTGATCTCTTGTTCCTGACAAATATGGTACTCATGTAATTTGACTCTTGCATGATGTCAAAGGACATTATCAGATGACAAATTGGTTAACAGATTGTTCATAGTAATAGTAATTTAAAAAAGATATGGATAGTAATTGAGAACAAGGAGTATGGCCATGTTTGGAAAAACTGATATTCATAGCTGCAATTTTAAAAGTAATCTTACCATAAATACAACCATTTTCCCAAAATCAAATGGTGATGCAGAATTAGTAACTTATGCTAATCTAGTGTGTTTAAGATAAGCACACAATATGTAGCACTGTGCACAAAAATACAGAAAAGTTTGAATACTTGGATACCATAGCATTTTTAATATTGTAGGAAGCAAGACTGCACGCTACATGAAGAACATAGTTTTTAAATAATGATTCTAGAGTACTCTGATTACTCATGGAGTTCATTTAATAAAATCGTAAAGTGCATCTATTTGTGACTACTCCAATTTGAAAATGCCTTTCCTGGGCCCCAAGTATATTTTACTGGAAAAGCCCTAAATATTATGGAGCCCAAAATTTGAACTTGGACCCAAAACTCGTCAATTAGCTTCTCAATAACTCTGCTGACAACACATGAAGAGTTCATACACTTTCAGAATAAGAGAACTATCAGGCTTACATTCTCTTATAATCTCATGACCTCTGGTACTAGGGTTTCATTGGCCACACTTTACATGTGACATATATATATATATATATATATATATATATATATATATATATATATATATATATATATATATATATATATATATATATATATATATATATATGCAAGGGAGGCAACTCCAAACTAATAGCCTCATAAAGGTTTCTTTCAAGAGTTGGGTCATAAAAGGAAGATTAACAGAGCTGATTCATTTTTCTTCTGAGTGTTTTGATGAAAAGAACCTTGAATATTATCGGTCAGACATCTAGCCTGATGGTTTTGACAACCTGATCTAACTTCATACATGTACAAAATCTACCCAGTTGTCAAATATTCATATTTATGAGACAACAATGACAAATTTAGTTGAAATTGTAACTTGATGCACTAGAGAATTAGTTTAAAAAATACAATGGACAGTAAACAACCATATATAATGGCAATTATCATGAGTAATGAGGACATACCAAAGACAAACCTTCAACTTGCTTTCATAACAGTTAACAATAAGCTACTTTATTAACCCAGGACAAGGTAAAAAGATCAACATAAAAACAGTATGTTTCAATGATTTTTAATTATCATTCATCCCTGTAAGTGATAGATCAAACTCCTTGAAGAGTTGTGCATGCCTTTAAACCTACAACAGTAAAAGTTTTTAAGGTACAGACCTATATGTACTCACTTATAGATCAAGTCCATCTGCAAAATGCACAGACCCAGATCTGCCATCACATAATGCACCCACACATCTGGGTCATTGCAGTTTATCTACAGTAATTAATAGAACAAATCTTCCAGCACATCATGCAATTGAAGCACTTAGTCGATCTTGTTTGAAGTTGGGTTCGACTTTAACATGACTATATACGGTAACATACAAATGATAATGACAGTTTCAGGATACTGACTTCTCTGTCTTTGCCAAAACCACAAACTATCTATAACTGAGAAAGAGTCTACTGGGATACTATATCTGAGGCTTTAGAAATTGTTTTTAAAATTTCTGCACTGACCAATTCATATAGAATTATTCATTGTTTTCTTATATTCTTTATGTATAAATATTACTGTATATGCTCATATGAAAAATGCAAACAATATAGACCCTGATCTGCTATTGCATAGTGTGCCAGCAGATCAGCGTTTATGTTGCTTGTTCTACTGCTTACTCCTAAACAAACCGTGGCAGCAATTATGGGTTTTTGCAGTTTGCTGTTGGACTTAATTTGTAAGCAAGTATGTATGTGGTATATTGAATTGTGAAAAAAAAAATATAATCAACACATTTTTTTGTGTACTGATGGTCTATTATCTCACATAAGAACAACTCCATAAGTGGTTTGTTTACCTCTGGATTGCATGCACTGTAGCTAACTACTGCTGAATTTTTCTCTACATCCAGAAGGTCAATGGGAACATCACTCTGGAAAAATGCACAATTTTAAAAAAATAACTCTGAAACATTGTTATATATGTTTATATTATTTGCATCCAATATTTCAATGCCATTTTTTGGTTATAATTCACAAAAGTAAACCTTTTTTATAATACAATAAAACCGGGTTAATTCAGATTCTATTTCCACACCATGATACTTTAGATTCCTGAGGAATCCTGATTAGTGACCTTGTGCAAAAAATAAGTTTGAAACAATCATCATTTGGATTATGAGACAATCTGATAAAAGGAGTTTGGATAACTTATCTATCAATGTATTTACTAATTAGAAATGTTTTTAACTTGATCATATGTAACTGGAATACCAGACATCCATTCATCAACTTAAACTTGCAAAACAGTTCAGACTTATATCCAATATATTATTTGAAGATATGTTCTGTCAGGTTTCTTATGAAAATCAGTATATAAATTCTCCAAGAACAGCAAAAAATTCTTCCCATTTGAATGTCTTCATTACATCATATGACAAAACTCAGATATATCTAGACAAGGACTAGATATTCTCTAGAGTTTCATATTGGTATACTTTGATTACAAAATTGGCAATTGGTTACAATCAGTGCATAAGATGTCCATAAAGCATTTTACAAAATTTCAAAGTTTCATAGATTTGTTCTGCATTATATCTGTTGTTTTCAGAATACAGCTTTTATTTGCTATCAGAGAAATAATAAACATGATACTGAGGAAATAAAAATATAAATTAAATTTCTTTATTTGACCTGATTCATTATGAATAATTGTATCATACAGAGATACAATTGAAAAAACTCGACCTTTAAAAAATGTCAAGCTTTAAATACCTGAAAGCTGTTTGTTTTCCTATCATTAGACAAATAACCATCATTACACAGTGATTACTGCAACTACTTTGCACCTCTGTGGGTCCAGATTTGATCCTGCAAGCCAGCAAATATTGGGGTTACCAAGACTCTGGTAATAAATGCTCATAATCATGATACCATTGATGTTGTACATAATTTTCACAAGAAACATCAAACATCAAACTGGCTAACTTTTTCAATCAATCTTGCCTAGATGCAACATTATGTTTTGATTTTTAACTTTTGTTTTATAACTTGTAAACATACAATAAGTGTAAAGGCCTGTTTCACTGGCTTCAAAATTACCAGGGGGTGGAGTAGAATTAAAAGAATGTTGCAATAAGATATTTGCAATTAAAATTTGTCCTGACAAAAGGTGCTACAAGTTTGAAGATTTAACAGTTGTGGGAAATTATGTACAAATCAATGTCCTAAAATCAATGGAATAATCTCATCTTGGCAATGTTTGTGGTTTTCTGGCAAAAGGTATTATTGCATAAGTCTCTTCCAGGTTCTCAAGTTTTCTCACATATTCTTAACAAGTTAGCTATAGGGAAAATTCTTAACTGTTTATACTGTTCAAAGTAAACAAAACCTAAATTTCAGGGGATATTATAGTGCAAGGGAACAAAATAAAAAAAAAAAAAGAATTATGTCCCTTGTTTCACCTGCAGAAGGACATTATCTATTGGTATCTGAAGCTCCAGACTGAGGGTGTAGCTAGCATCCTCCCTGTTTAAGACAAACTTGTCATTAATGTTGAAACCTGGTACGGCAGATATCGCTATATTACTGGTGGCAGACTGCTGGTACTTCTCTCTCTCCTCTGTCACTTTCTGCTGTAACTGCTCCAGGTCTGTCCTATATTTATAACATATCATGATATGTCATCATATTATTATATGTGACACTAAAGGACACAAGAATGCACTGAAAGTCACATCTTCATCTGATGATAGAGAAATCAATAACTTTATTGGTTGTACATTAAGAACTTTGAAATATTTACCATTTTTTTTTACAGCTTACTATACTATTTTCTTTTTATTTGATTAGAATGACAATAAACAGCATTCAAAGATAAGAGACAAAGTATACACATAAAATAAGTTTCGCTTTCTTCTTATTTAATAATCTTGATACTGACCCAAGTATTAAAAGTTGGAAAAATCAGTAATTTGATAGCTTCAGATTTTGCATTAATACTATTATGAAAAGAGTATTTAATTTTTTTCTGCCAAAAAATTTTTGAGATAAGTGTATTAACAATTAGGTTAATAATCATAAAGATAACAGAATTAAAGTTTAGAAAACAAATTCTTAACTGTTTATACTGTTCAAAGCAAATAAGATCTAAATTTCATGGAACACTATAGCGTGCACCCAGAACATATGTAAGTAAAAGCAATAAACAAATCCAAATCTATAAACCTGCTCAATAAAAGAATATTAGTATAGCATTATTGGTGTTTGCCACTGCCACCTACTTGAGGTGTGATATTTTGTTAACTGCTGCTGCTGATACTACTACTTGTGTGGGTCCCATTGCCTTGTCTTGCTGCTCAGATGTGAGGCCCAACACCCAACCTGTAGTCAAAGGAATCTGTTGTGAAATATGTTAGCAATAAATATGCAGTGCCTTTACCTGGAATAAGGTAAGAACCAGTTCAAAAATGTCTGGTAAGAAGCAAGCAAACAACAAAGCAAAATGATTTTTAATATTGTATGAACCAAAAGTTGCACTTGAGTTAAATGTGTAGAAAATCAAAAACATGTATTATTGTGTAATAATGATGACAAAAAGAAGAAAAAGAAAACAGAAGATTGATAAAGCTATAATATAATGTCCAAGGTCACTGAATTTATCCAAAATTTAAAGATCTGATGTGAAAATTATCTACAGAAAGATATCATGATTGTAAAACTTGCAGCAACTGACCTGACTTTACAGATAAAAACATTGTGAAGAAATAACAATAAAAATTTTAATATCTACTGCAACCGTTTGCTTTCATTCTAAGGTTGTACTCTCATGACAGGTTACTAATACTTTTAATTCTTCCCTATTGTGTAATTTGAATCTTGTTCTAAAAGCATTTCCAACATACAGCTGTATAAAAATAATGGAACAAGTGGTAATAAACTTAATTCCTCTTGAAATAGTGTCTTACTTGTGCTTCATATACAAACAGTTATTCAAAAGCCATGTGAAAGTCATCAATGCATATCCAAGATAATAAATCACGACTAGGATGAATGAAAATAAAACAAATTTAAAATGCTTTCTCGAGATAATTTCACCTAACAAGACATCTCTATGTTGAACATATAAATTAGAAATTAGGAAAATCCTAAATGTAAAAGTAGTCTAGTTAGGGAGCAATACCAAAACCAAAGTAGTTAAAAATGCTATGTCCATATATGAACTGCAAAAATGGCAAAGGTAGTCCATTTAGATGCGCTGCATAAACCAACAGATCAAGAGTGACCTAAAATGCATCAATACAAATATAAAATAAAGTTTATTTGGAACAAAGTCTGCATACAGAGATTTTTTCCCTAATAACATTAAACCCTTGTCTTATATCATATTTTTAATCTCACCTTAACATATAAATCATTAAGCAAAAAGAAAATGTGAAGTACATTTTCTCAAATCAATCTGATTCTACTCTGGATACTGGAGGTTGGTTTTAGTTGTACATCCAATAACACAGCTGCTAATCTCTTTTTGAACAACTCAAATGGTAATTCAACTCGGCATATCTGTGATCCCTACACATATGTTCTAGTGAAATCAAATAAGTTAAACAGAAGAAAAGCCCCATAATTATAGAGTGTTTATCATCATCGGTGAGTAAAATGTTTATGAGACATCTTTTTTAGACCTAGAGACTTCCAATATATTATACAGTATCTAATTTGCAAAGTATGATTCAAAAATGAGATTTAATTTAATAATCTGGCCACGCAGTGCCAAAACTTTTAAAAAAATATTCAAAGTCAGTCTTAATTCACAAAACCTATTACAGATAAAAGATGATCTATGGCCTATTTACTAATTGAGATGTGCAACAAAAAGCAAAACTATAATAGTATTATGGTTCTTTCAAGCTATGATTTGAAGCCACAATGAATTGCAAACATATTTCAAGCATTTCTGTTTTGTTAAAATTAGTCTGTCACTGATGTTACCAGAGTCAGGACTTAGCTTGGTAAGTGAACACCTAAGCAAACCTGATGTGCTCAAAAATTGCTGGTGAATCTACTGATGCTATTGAGACTTTGATGCCAAACCCTGTGTGCTATGGGATATAATGTGTACCTAAGGGTGATTATTTTACCCTTCCCCTCCTCTGTCAGAAGGAAAGCATCTGGCCCTGAAGTCTTTTCAAATTTTGGTTCAGTTGTCATGCCAACAACCCATCCTGGAATTAAATCCTACTGTAGTTACCTTGACTGAACATATCAGACATCCTGAGTTATCTCTTGATTGTGCTGTACATGAAGATATATCGCTTATAAGATGGATCTATGTATTATACTTAGTTACAATATGTGACAAATTATTTACAAGAAAACCACTTGCAATACTTCAATATTGTAAAACCTTGACATTTTAAAAAAAAATATTATTTAAAAAAGAAGCAGTAATATATCTGACTGCCTGTAAAAATTATAAAGAATATATGACATCTCAGATTCTTTATAAGATATTTAGGAAGATTTTGCACTAAATGCATTCTTCCCTGCCATTGGCTCATACCAGTCATTCCCTTAATATGTATGCATGCATATTTGATGGGACAAAGCTGATTGAGGGTGCGTCATCTACTAAGAATAATTTCTTTTATCTTTCCCAATTTTTTAAATTTGTTACTTCAAATGCAAAAAAACAAACATGCTTGCAACAAGATTAAAATCTATGGTCTGAACAACCTATATATATCCTAAAATTCTCTATCACAACATCTAAAATATAATTTCCATTTATATACATCAGCCCAGTAATATGAATTGATTTGAAGTTTTTAAGTGTAATAAACAAATGTAATGTTTACAAAATACATACATCAATTAATAATTTTTTTCTCTAGATTTATTAATTTATTATTTTCAGATAAAACAATATATTTATACATCAAATAGAATAGATAAAAGAGCAGAATAGCATCTTTACATTTCACAATTTTATTTTCTGGTTTACTCCATATTAATAAGAGCAAGGACTGACAGCTGCAATCTTGTTGCCTACAGCAGAGTCATACATGTCAATAATTCTCTCATACACATACAAAGTGTTGCATTCACAAATTGTTTTGGACACATTCATTGAATATACTTCACTCTGATAGTTCATTTGAAGCAATGAACAAAATCTTGGCTAAATTTTACTGCTGCATGGGATTTTCCTCCTACCATGGGTCTGAAAATGAACCTTAAAATAACAGGCCATAAAACATGATTTTGATTAATACAAATAGTGGATACCATTTCAGACAAATTAGACACTTACACCTGCTGTAAACATTCTTACCCTTTTCTTTGCTCTTGGATCATGTATAATTTTAATCATTTCTTTTTGCAATACAAGCTGAAGAAATGGTTTGATGCATGGCATGAGTTATTACAATGAAGTATTTTTGGTGCATCTATTCCCCATCTATCCCCCCAAACTTGTAAATATAACAATTTGAAGGGAGACTTAAAAAATGAAAGAGCGTATCTAAAAACAAACCAACAAAACAAAATATATAGACATTTTTCAAACACAATATTTTTGGAGTGAAAATTTACAAAACTGAAATATGAATGTGCTTGATTATTGAGAACTACTTGCATAGAGAGGTCATAAATCTCAAAGAAATTTACTTTAGGTTGTAAATATCTGTATAACTATTTTGATTTTTTTTGAATAGGCAGGAAACTGCTTTATCCAGGTGTATCTATAACATATAGGAATTTGAAACTCAATCACAGGTGAACAAATTACTATAAATGTACCATAGACTCAATTAAAAAAAAAATTAATTTATGCTTAGCCATCATCATAATTATGTTTACTTATGGTATATATATATATATATATATATATATATATATATATATATATATATATATATATATATATATATATATATATATATATATATATATATATATATAGTGAGACAGTTTTAAAAATAATACAAGGATATAATGTTTCAATTCAGACTTGATACCTGCATATGTAGCACACACAATCTCATCAAACCCTGCTGATGCAACAACTCCTCCTTGGATAGATGTGATGCTCTCATTACATGTCTGCAAAATAGTTAACATACATCCGTTACTTTGAGATAATAAAGACAGTTATTGTAGCTTTTAGTAATTAACTTAGTTCTGCAATTTTTACATCAACCAATAAAATTAACTGGACCAATCATTCTGTTGTAGATGAATAATTTTAAATAATTAAATAAATTTAACATATTATAGCTTATAATAAAGGATAAGCAAATTGGAGACTGAGTTATGCTAATTTTAGAACCTGAAGAACATTATTGACTACCTTTCCTACCTTTCCTGGTTTTCTACTGATCTTGATGGATGTGCATATTTATTGTTGGAATGCATAAAAATCAGAATTAGTCAAATGAGAAATCAGTATAAAGTTAAAAACAAGAGTCCGTTGAAAGGACTGATGCTCTGCCAGTTTAAAATGTCCAGGATTCCAAAATAAGACAATTTCTTTCTTTTTAACTGCTGAGTATTGAACCAATTTTGTGATTCTGCAGCAATAACAAGATTTTCAACTTAGCTGCTGTGATGGACATACTGGAAGTCAACTTGCACTGTTTTCAGTAGAATGAACCAGACATCGTAAGAAGTCTTTCAGTAGAAACCCGTGCTGATATGACCATTCCTTCAGAAAGCATAGTAATAACAATATTTTCAAAACTGACAATGTGGCAGGCACACTAAAAGCCTGAACTGCATTATTTTGACCAAGATTTCAAGACTGCTTCAGTTGTGGCCATTTGGACAACATATTGAAACCATTTTCATGTTGGACCAACTATATGTCAGAAGCGGTTTTCTAGTGAAAACCATATGGAAATGTTAATTTCATTCAGGAAGATTAGCAATAACAAAATTTTCATTAAGGCCACTGTAGCAGTCATGTGAGACACCAGATTAGCACTGTGTTCATTTAGGACAAACTTGACATTCTAAGAAGTCCTCAAGTGAAAACCCCATGACAGCATTAGTTTTAATTTAGGTGGATTAGAAATAACACGATTTTTTAAATTGCCATATTGGATATCAGATTGGCACCATTTTTTTATTCAGGACAAACTAGGCATCATGAGATGTCTTTCAGTGAAAATCTCATGGCATTAGGACATTTAATCATTTCATTCAGGAAAAATTTCAAAATTTTCAAGATGGTCTCTGCGGGACATATTCAACATCAGCTTGGAACTATTTTCGTTTAGGACTGACTGGACTTCATAAGTTGTTAGGTGAAAATACCATAATGATATGATAATCCATTCTGGAGGAGTAATGATGACAAGAGTTTCTAGATGGCCTCTGTGGTTGCCATATTAGATGTCTGAGTAGTACCAGCTTTATTTAGGATCAACTAGACATTGGGATGAATGTGTGTGTGCAAAGTTTTATGGTAACTGTCCAAGTGGTTTAGGAGGAGCAATGTTAACAAATTTGTGCCAACTGATGGACAGATGACAGACAAGAGACCATCCCATAAGTTATTATGATCTCTAGCAAAGGGAGATAACAAGTAAGACTAATATAAAATATTAGTACAAAATAAACAGTTGACATTTAAATAAAAAATATATCAATGATCATATAACAACAACATTTGTCATAGCATATACAAGATTGGCTTTCAAAAACATATATCTGATAGTCACAGTTAGTATTTATACACACCCATATGTACTCACTTAGAAGCCAAGTCCACCACAAACTGCATACATCTGTATATGCTGTCACTGTCAGATCTCAGTGTTATGTAGTTTGCTATGAGTAATCAGTATTACAAATAACACAGACCCTGATTTGCCTGCACATTATACAATTGCAGATTAGGGTCTATGCTGTTTGCAGCTGAACTTGACTTATAAGTGAGTTCATACAGCTTGAGTCCTTTTAGTAAAGACTCGATATTATTTGACAGCTTAACCTGAGCATTAATTTTATTTCTAAATATCATTTCATACATACATGACTGTATCTGTGAATAGGTTCATCAGAATCATCATAACTGTAAACTTCCACTTGTCCATCATCTCGTCCAATCAACAAATCCAATACACCATCGGCTGTGATGTCAAAATTATCTATACACAGTACACCTAAAATACAGAGATATATACATATCCATTTTTGTGTGCTAAAAACTATAAAATTTCCTTTCGGACTTGAAAATATCTAAAACCAATCAATTTAAGTGAAAAATATTGTCTACCTATCGTTTTTCCAGAAATTATCAACATAAATTGTGTATGAATAACAGCAGTAATCTAACTCAGTTGATTCATTGTAGCCATCATAAATTGATTCTGAAAAATCATGTTTGAAAATATATTAAATCAGACTGCAGGATAAAAACTAACAAGAAGTTCAAAATCTTTAAAAACAACTGGTTTGCAAAAGCCATATACATTAGAGACAGCAGTGATTCTACAACAAGCATCTTCCCCAGTAATGACTGACAAACCAGCTCAAATGGCCATTGGCCAATTTGATATGTTTGACATTAGACATTTAAATGCCCATAATTATCCCATATAATTTGTGTGGTCAAGGTATTTTCTCAATCATTTCAATACTCTATAGCCACAGAACAAAAGACAAAGAAAGGCACAAAGGCCTATCTCTTGAACTTATCAAAACATTAATACTGGATGATGCAGACCTAATTAACAAAAAATTACTGTCAGACTTGACTCAGACTGGAAATGCCCATTAAGTATGTGTTCTATAGTTTTGAGATAGCAAGATTGTTTGTTGTCAATTAATAATTAATGTTAAAAACAGTACAGCTATATAAAATACTGATGTTGCATGCAATTCCAAAGTAAAACTGTCTGCAAGAATAAAATAATTTTTATAAATGAAAGCCCAAAGTGGGCTTGAATGTACTTACTTAGCTGATATCTATCTAACCACTGATGCAAGGGAAGTTTGCTAAGAAAGCTAAGTAAATTTTACGTTTGCTCATTTACTGACATGCAGTAGTAATGTCAGCTATATTAGATGGCTAATGTGCATCAATTATGAAAGTCATAATGGCCTTATGCCAGTATGCTATCTCTTGATTAAATTCTAATTTGTAGATTTGAAAAAGTTGTTCACAGGCTTTTATTTCTGAGTAATGGTAACCATAAATGACGATGGAAAAGTGTACAAATCTGAAAGCCAAAATACTTTCTGTAATGTGAAATCAAATTTTGTTAAGCACTTTTTTCAAAAACATTGTTTAAATGTTTGACTACTTTTTAGTGTCATGGGGTAGGAGATGAGGGCATATTGGCATCATCTGCACAAAAAATATAATAAAATATTTTTATACCAGGTTGATGTCTATTATGTTTAGTCAAATTATGTTAAGTGATTTTTAAAAAAAAGATTCAATATTTTTCTTTTTTTAGTAAAGTTTTCAGTATCTGATGGCAAATTGGCATCATTTGTATGAGTCTGAAAGGCCTTTACAGTAGGATACTTTTGGTCAAATAGAATCAAATTTCATTCAATGGACTTAAAACAAAATCATTTAAAGTTTGTTATTCTATTGTTTATGACAACCAGATTGGCTGGCAGAAGCATCATTTATGCTTTCTAACAAGTTTGGTCAAAGTCTAAATGAACAGTTTTTGAGGAAGAAGCAATTATGAGATATTGTCTTTTTGAAGTAATGGTGGCCAAATTGGATTAGAATTGGCATACATTTTAATTCCTCTTTGCCAAGAAGCTATCTGTCAATTTCATTCAAGTTCTTTTTAGTGGTGTTTGGGAGAAAGTCATTTAAAATTTGTTTAATATAGGCAGATTTTGCTACATGCACTATGTAGTATAAATTAGCATTTGGGTTAACATACTTCATGCTGCAAAATAAGCCTACTACAGCAGTAAGATCACTGAAAGTTCTGGCTGTAATGAACTCTTCAAGATTATGAACAAGCTAATGTCAAGAAATAAATGAATTCCAATTCCTATAATCTTCTCTCCAAATGACTTTTTGTACTGTTTGCAAATTTCTTCCATGACAAAGTTCAATCAATTGTCACCATACAATTGTGTTACAGAATACATACAGCAACCTTTAACAGTATTTGAACCTGTTACTCAGTATTTTGTACATACAACTGTAATGAACAGCACACCAATAACCCTGCAAACATAATCCTGTCCTTCTAAGAGTTGTTAAAGACCTTCTCTCTACTTCGGATGCTTGAATGATTAGCTTCACCATCCCATATTTATATGTGGCATTTGACACTATAGACCATGATATTTTACTTCATTATTTCCAGCATGTTTTGGTATTCACGACACAGCCAAAATATGTCTCAAATCCTATATTGGTGAACAAGACACAAACTATCTGTAATTACAATACATTCCAGCCTAGTTGATCAATGTTTGGTGTTCCACAAGGCTTTGTTCTTCATCCCATTCAGTTCCATCTATACACTCATCCACTCTTAAGTTTCATAGATCGACATCTGATCTTTCACCAAATGTATGTTGATGACACTTAATACACAAATCTTGCTGCCTAGCTAAAGTTGAGAATACTATCCACAGCACAGAGAGGTGCATTTCCAATATGAAGTGATGACATGTAACAAGATGCAGATGAATGATGATAAAATTGAAGCCATCCTGATCACCATGCAAAGACTTTCTCATTCACATCCTTGACGTCAAACAATAAGTATCATTAATACCAACATTAAATTTACACAGTACAAAACCTTGGTGTAAATCTCAACAAAAAGCTCTTATTACAACATCAGCTCCATTCACAATTTTCTTTCAGCTGATGCCAAAAAAAACCACTTTTGTGTTCATTATTACTTTCAAGACTGGATATTGTAATTCTCTTCTATCTTGTTTGTCTCTGTATCTACTACAGAAATTTCAAAACGTTTGAAACACTGCTGCTCCATTCATCCTTGGAGTACAAGGACATAAGCACATAATCTTCTACTCTGTATCCATCACTTTGCTTCCCATTTGATCCCGAATCACACACAAAATTCAATTTACTAAACTATATTTCACTGACCTCATCCATGTGTACACCCCATCTAGAAACTTATGCTCCTCTTCAGACTCTCATATTCTCAATGTTCCCACTGATAAAACAAATTCATACAGATAATCTTTTTTTTTTGTGTACCAGGGACCAGCTATGTGGAATGAATTTCCCATACTTCTTTTGATTTGATAATGTTTAATTTTTTTTTAATTTAATGTCAGTATGCTTTTGTTTTATAATTTCATGGTGTTTATTTTTTGTAATCCTCTCATTGTCCATGCATTTGTTTTATTTGTTATCTAATCTTGTTCAGCACTCAGTGTTTCTAAAGATTAGGTGCTGTACTAAATCCATATTACTATAAATAACTGCAAACATATTCAACTGAGAATTAGTACAGGCCTGAAAGCCGTTTAAATCTGGATATTTTCTGCAAACTTTAGATAAATTTTATTTCTCATTTCTGGAGAAGTCATCATTTAAAGATCTACCTATTTTTAGCAGTACTCATTACAGTTGATGGTGGATTAGCAAAAGTTGCTTTTCAATGGACTTAATGCCAAAATGCATTCTGTGAAATCTGGTCAGATTCTAATTAGAAGTTCTGAATAAGTTGTTTAAAGATTTTTCTATTTGTAGTAATGGAAGACCATATTTTATGGCAGTTTAGCTTCATTAATACAGAACGGAATGGCCTTTAAGTTATGGTGCTCTATGGCAAGTTTGGTTGACAATGGTTTTGTAGGTTTTGAAAAGTTGAAAATAGCAACTGATGATATACAAGTTTTAATTATCATTCAATGCAGCCATATTTGAAGCAAGATCAGGATCATTTATACAAACTTCAACAGTCTTACTTCCAGAATGCTGTATATTTGAAGTAATGGTGGCCATATTAGAGGACGGATCAGCACCATTTGTACAATCTTCAAAGGTCTGCCTGCCAGGATTCTATTTTTAGTAATGGTGGCCATATTAGAGGGAAGATCAGCACCATTTGTACACTCTTCAAAGGTCTGCCTGCCAGTATTCTATTTTTAGTAATGGTGGCCATATTAGAGGGCAGATCAGCACCATTTGTACAATCTTCAATGGTCTGTCTGCAAGTATTCTATTTTTAGTAATGGTGGCCATATTGGAGGACAAATCAGCACCATTTGTACAATCTTCAAAGGTCTGCCTGCCAGGAGTCTATATTTAGTAATGTTGGCAAATTCCATCAAAGTCTGCGCAGTAGTTTGTTAGAAGGCATTCTTTAAAAGTTTTCTTTCTATTTTGAAACATGGTGGCCATATCTGAAGACAGATCAACATCATCTGTATGAAACTGAAAGAATCTTATATAGGGTGCTCTCTGCCAAATTTGATCAAAATTGGTATTTGCCAGTTGTTCACAACAGATGCAAGGCCATACAACAATCTTATGTGGACTGAATGCCTAATAATTATTTTATAAGTACCATATATACTATAAGTCAAGTCAAACTTTAAACAATCCTATCTGCCATAGCATAATGTGACTATATCTTACGGTTGTAACATTTTCTTGATCCATATTAAGGTCAACCTTTTCATAAAAATGGTTTGTCCCAGCATGCACTTGACCAAAAGAAAACTAAGTCTGGATAAGTAAAATATAGTAGATTTGTTTTATACAAACATTGGAATCACACAGTACAGAAAATCATATTATGTGTAAGTATATGGTTTACCTATCTATGGGTACTGATGTGTACCCAATGCTGGAGAAAGGTACAAGTTTACAATGACTTTACATTACTCCACAATTTATATAACACAAAACATCTCATATTTGTGGCTTGTGAGATTAATGATTCATTTCCTTTACTTCTTAGCACATACATGTATTATTACATATATTATATTTGGGACTGTTACCCAACATTGGAGAGAAGATTTTTTATGTATATCTCCACAGATGGAGAAATATGGTAATTTGGAATTATTTCCAAACAGGATAAATTTATAGTTCATCTAATAATGCTACGGCTGGTTTAATCCAACTTCAATGACATCTGAAGCATTGCCATCTCCATGGTTTAGGGTTTTGTTTCTTTATTACAACCGCTTATTTGTTGGTGTTTCAATGTGTGAAAGCAGCTCTCATCTGTCAAACAGATGTATTTATATATACATACAATAGCTAATGGAAACTCAGTCAACCCATCAAAATGCATGATGCATCCAGCCTCGTGACATAATTTCAATACCTCAACACTGCAGAGTGTGGTACTAAAATGACATTGTGAGTCAGAATGCATTGAGTTCACAAGAATTAAGCATGATAATCAAAGAATCATGAAAGAGAAACACTGATATTTAACAGAGTGTGCATCTAGGTAACTATTTAAGGTAATATCAATATGTGCCATGTTTAATGTATTTCAAAATGTACCTCAAACATGGAAAGCTAGCATGACAGCCTTCGATTATGTGAGGAATCTTCATTCTTCTGTCCATCATCACACATTGCATGTGTGGGAGAGTGTGTATGGGATTTAGATTTTTAACGTAGCTTTTAACAATTATTCAGTCATATTACTATAATGCCTGCAGTGTGATAGTTTATAGTGATGTCTAGCACTTGTGCATCATGCTGCAGATATGTAGCATGATGTCCCACCCAGTCACATTTTCCTGACACCATGCTAATCAGTCCTAACACTAACCTCTTAATACTGAGTGCCATGCAAGGACAATTTTTGAAAGTCTTTGGTTTGACTCGGTCAGGAATTGAACCCATACAAACTCCTGCATCTGAAGCAGATGCTCTAACCACTAGGCCACCAGAGTGGTTAGACACATTGCAAGGAAAGGATGTGTTGGTGTGATTTTATTAGGAAATGAGGACATACGACTAAAAATTTAGTTACAGGGTCAATGTTAATTGTTCTAATGATTACTTCTAACAAATTACTCAGACCCAGATCTACCAGTGCATTATGTGATGGCAGACCTGTGTCTGTTCAGAGTGCAGTTGGACTCATTTTAAAAGTGAATATGTAAACTACAGTAGTCCCCCTCTTGAACGGCCCCCCTCACCAGCGGCCACCAGCTCCTTATGGCCAAAATCTGAAGGCACCGACAAATTTGTGTTCAAAATTGCCCCTCACGAAAGGCCACCTGGCTAACATGACCAGCGGCCAGCATATTTTTGCAAAAACATAAAATTTACCCCTCACAAGCGGCCGCATTTTATTTTGTAATATGTATCTAGAACAATTTTTTTTCTAATTGTGTTAAGTAATCCGATTTCTGTTTCCCGATGGCAGGTTTTCGTTCTTAAAAAAATGTACTATGGGTACCACTAAGGTTAATATTATATCCTTTACTCCTCAAGCCACATTTATTCCATAAAGCTGAGAAAGACTCAAATTTTAATCCCTACATAAAGGTAATCCGTATATCCTTAGGTGTGTTATCATAAGACGTCCGGTTCATCCAATGATAATTGTTAAGATTACACTTATTAATAGTAGTAAGTGGCAAAATTGACATAAAATACCAAAGTCTGCCCGGAAAATGGTTAGATAGCCTTTATGGCTTCCCTTTGCCAGATGTTGAGCTTGTTAACTTGCATAATTAATGGCTATTATGCAACAATTGTAAAGTTTATAAATCCTAACGGCCGAAAATGTGCTATTGTTCAGATCAAATCTGCGTACCTATCTTGGCCGTTTTTCGAATTTAGAGTAAAAAAAAATATAAAAACAATAGGGTACCGGACTACGACTAATGAATCACGTGACAACCGCTGCCTTTAAAAATATACGGCATCTTGTTTAAATGGAGAAAAAAAAAATTGTTTTATTAGTTTGGTAGTTGCAACATGGATGATCATAACTGGACGTAATGTCAAGATCACATGGTCAGCATTGGCTAAAAATAGAAACAGGGTATTAGACAAAGACTGAAAAATCATGTGACAACACAAGTTCTCGCTTCTTTACGAAGAAAGCATTTCGTCCACTCAACAAATATGTCGTCTGCATAATTAAATCACATACAGTTAGCAACATCGAATAACTCATCACCAAACATTAACGTGTCATCACGTAAACGAAGATGATTATTTCAGAAAACGTCAGTTATTATAGTCTATGATATCGGGTGAGGTGGGGAGGGGGACTGGCCAAACAAATTTAGGTAGAAAAGACTCGAATTAAACAATTTTATGTTGAAAAGACTCGAATAAAAAAACATCGTAACCGATAAGTTATTTAGCAGCAGTGGAAAAATGGAGCAAATGGAAAGAGAATTGCGTATGTACCAAGATTCAAATGACGTTTTTGAATGGTTCTGCAGTGTGCATGACAACACCCGCTCATATATCACACTTATGACAAGAATAAGAACTATCAATGCATATTCATTTGAAATAAGTCAACTATTATAGCACAAGAACCGTTCAATAGTTAATGTTGCTTTTAAACGAAGATATTAAATGCTTTGCAAAATGAAGCTTTCTTACTACGTACATATACTTCTCACAAAAAATTTAGTCCACCTCTGGAAAGGCCACCCACCTTATGAGGCCACTTTCCCGGTGCAGAAGGGGTGGCCGTATAAGAGCGGGACTACTGTATTGTAAACTGGATGATAAACCTAAAACTGAAGCAACCTCAAGTCCAGAACCAAGGTACATTAGACACATGAATCTTTTCATTTTTGAGGCCCCGAGTGGCCGAGTGGTCTAAAGCGCTGTCCGTTACGGATCACTGCCATCTCACCTCTGTCTGCGTGTGTTTGAGTCTAGGATTTAGCGAATGTGGATATGTGAGAAAGCTTGCCAGGAACTTCTCGTAGGTCGGTGGTTCTTTCCAGTGATTTCCCGGTTTCTTCCTCCACCATTTATACTGGCTGCCATGAATAGCCTATCGTGTGCTGAAAATGGTTTTAAGCCCAACAACAACAACAACTTTTCGTTTTTGTTACAGCTGTTTATAACAACTGCCAAGTTAGCTTTTGAAGAAACAAAGTATCCAGCATAAGCCATTCAAGTTTTGGATCCTTGGTAACAAGGTAAATAATACTAACTCATAGAAGTAAAAATAAATGACTAGCATAATAAGGTCTTGGGATAATTAGTATCATGCTGAAGACTTTGCACTGAAGCACTGTTAATGTAATAAAAATAAAGACAAAGATGGATACATTTGGTGATTTGGAAGCTGATGAACTTCACTGTATATTGGAACATTATATTTGCTACAAGAAAACTTAATAAAGAATCAAAGAGTACATCTTTTGATAATAAAAGCTAATTTAATATTAGAATAAACCATTTGTAATTTATGTAAATAATTAAATACTAGCCTCCATTTCGTTTTTCATTTGGAAGTTCCCATCTGTGAGATGGAGCCAACCTGAAATAATGAAAACATTAGTTTGTTAAACTTCACTCAAACAGAACATGTTTCAGGAAGACAGTACTAAAACTACAACATTTCTCCCAACATAAGTCCTAAAAGAAAACAATTAAAGACTTCACAATTGCTGGGCTACATAGTACTAATGTCATTACTCTGTATTGCGCTGTTCTTGTGCAAAACATATTAATCTTAATCTTTGTGATCATGCTTTTAGCCATTGGTTCAGTGATATCTGATTTACCAGTATTTTATTTGATGCACCTGAGCAATTAGTTGTTCATCTTTTTCATTTATATTGATATTAAAAGGAATGTATTACATATTAATGACTCCAATGTTCGCTGAATATATTAAAACTACTGTAAAAACATAATTATCACACAGTCATAATACTGTCAAATAATCACTGAGCAATGCCTATAATATAGGTCATAAGGACTTCTTGTAGATCATCAACAATCCAATTTTAGTCCTGCATCTTGTATTATTCATATGCAATCTCTTCCCCAAGATTATAAACTTTTAATGTTTTTTTTTCTACTTTTAAGAAAGAGTTCTTTTTTCATGTATGAGAAAATACATGTATATGAAATTTTGGAAGAGACACCACAATCGTGTTATATCTAAATTCATGTTATAGCAGGGTCACACTGTACCTGTATTCATTCTTAACTAGCTATTGTTTCAGCATCTTTGTTTGATTATTAATGATGAATTGATATCTGGTTACTGACAAACAATCATAGCCAATTAACTGTTTAAACCCTGATATTGGCTTTGGGTAATAGGCAATGCTGGTAACACCTTTGTTTGCTATCATTACTTCATATCAATTATTGCTTCTACAATCTCAAGTGGTTTGAGAACCACAAAAATGGACACCAATTCATTTATTGATTAAAGTATGAAACAGTAATAAATAAATTACAACATTCAGTACTTTCAATTATAATTGATAATGTGTGACAGAAAATGTTTTATGAAATTGCTCATTTGTTTAAATTTGCTATTGTATTTCATAGATATATTAAAGAATACAAAAGTATTCTATATACCATATTCTTCTTATGCAGATTGTATTTTTGTCTGTCTCTATCATTAATTTCATTAATATTTCTTGCTTCCTGAAGAAGATCACAAGCTCCAGGTAACAAACCATTACAGATTACAATCTCTCTCCACCCCCAAGGAATCTTGGTAAAAAGCATGCTAGCATTGGTGACTGCAGTTTCCTAATTAATCTGGCATAGCATACAATAATAATCAAACTATTAGGTCACTAGTGAAAAAGGTGAAGCTAGTTTGATGATCTGGCGTTCTCTTATTCTTCACAATGATTTATGTATGAAGTATGGGACATAACAAATTCACTAAATTTGACTTGTGCTCCACCATGACTTACAGTCCAGAAAACATGGTAGATGGAGGAATGACTTGTACTCCACACTGACTTATAGGCCAAAAAACATGGTAGATGGGGGAATGAATTGTACTCCACACTGACTTATAGGCCAGAAAACATAGTATATGGAGGAATGACTTGTACTCCACACTGACTTATAGGCCAAAAAACATGGTAGATGGGGGAATGACTTGTACTCCACACTGACTTATAGGCCAGAAAACATAGTATATGGAGGAATGACTTGTACTCCACACTGACTTATAGGCCAAAAAACATGGTAGATGGGGGAATGACTTGTACTCCACACTGACTTATAGGCCAGAAAACATAGTATATAGGGGAATGACTTGTACTCAACACTGACTTATAGGTCAGAAAACACCATCATGGTAGATGGGGGAATGACGTGTACTCTACACTGACTTATAGGCCAGAAAACATCATCATGGTAGATGGGGGAATGACTTGTACTCAACACTGACTTATAGGCCAGAAAACATCATCATGGTAGATGGGGGAATGACTTGTACTCAACACTGACTTATAAGCCAGAAAACATGGCAGATGGGGGATGCATAGCGAGACAACATATCCTGAGTTTCTCCTGGTTTTTTGTCTGGTGAAGTGTGTGCAATTATGTGTATAAGAAAATATCAATGATGGAAACCAAAGTGTAGTGCAAACAAGATGTTCATGCCACTTTGTATACATTACTTTCCAATCTGCACCAGACCAACTCTTCCATCTGATGTGCCATACAGGACCTCATTGGCCTCATCCCCTGCGGAAATATAAGAATTCAAAATATTTAAAAAGGACTTTGCAAAGGAGGCCCTACACTCAAGCCTTAACACCCAAACACAAATCCAGCTAAATGCCAAATTCATTACCTATAACAAAGTTTAACTGAATGATGGAGGTTATAAACCATTCTAAATGTCAGGGTAAATTTATATCTTATAGTATTGATATTTGGCAATAGTGAGTTCAATATTCATTATGTCAATAGTCATTTGAAAACTTCTTCTATCATGATATTATAAATCCAGATTTCCAATACTTGTACTACAGTGCTGTACATTATTCAAAAAATTTAAAATATATGTATACCTCCATTGTTCCCATATAGACTGAGTGTCACAGGTGGGCCTGGTACCTCAACTTCATACAGCAGATTTGAACCCTGTAAATTTTAGACCAAAACATTAAACATACCAAATTCTGTCTTGTCACTGTAATGTCAACAAAACCAACCAAATACCAACTGCTGATGGTAAAATGGTTGAAAGATTATGATGATGAAAAGTAATTATTTATTTTTTCTAATACTAATGAAGATAAAAGAATGTAAATGAAAACTGGTTGTTGTGTGTGTGCAGTCCACATTATTAAATATCTCTTCAAGTAGTTACACAGTGAATAATTCAACACTAAATATTTGAGTTTGACCAAGCCAGCTCTCTGATGAATGTACAAGTGGACTTGAAGCAATTTTGTCCTGATTTCATTTAAATGTTGGCATGCAATTTATATAAAATATTTTCTGCCTTTTTCCACAGAGAAAAAGTTATTTTATAGCCATTCTTCTTAATTTTGAGATAATGCACATGTGCACAACAAAACTATGGTCAATAAGAAATTGCTTAAATGTAAAGTGTTTGATACTTGTAGAGTACAGACCTGAATAATTCGAAGAACTCTGTCCTGACATGCTAAAACTGGTGTAAGGTCCACCATGTTTGCAGGTAAACAGATGACATCACTGATGTTGTCTGCACACACAAAACTATTGGCATCCTTACAGTCATGATAGTGGTTGAAAACAAAGTTACTGCAGGTAAACAAGTCTGCACCTTCCACATACCTGACAGAAATAAATATGAAAACATGGATTTGGTTGAACCTGACACATAAACAGAGAGATATTTCCAACAGACATTTCACTTTGGAGCTGGTCAAGATCACATCACAGTTCTAAGTGGAAAGATACCTAATGGTATGAGAGATGTGAAGGACAATGGATATTAACTTATATAAAATCAAAAGCTGAATATTATATTTTGCACAATTAAAAACATTATATCAAACATAAAGGTTCAAACATCAATTACACTCAGTGTTGCACATTCAGTGAATACAGATGACATTTTTCCCACCCAATACCAAAAATGTCTCCTAACCTTAACAAAACCTCACATTTTGTTGTTGTTGTTGTTTTTAACGCCATTTTTGAGCACACAATAGGTTTTACATGGCAGCCAGTATATTAATGGTGGAGGAAGAAAGAGAGAAATCACTGGAAAGAACCACCAACCCACTAGTAGCTACTGGCAAGCTTTCTCACATATCCACATTCACCAAATCCTAGACTCAGAGGTGAGATGGCAGTGATCCGTAACGGACATCACTTTAGACCACTCACTACTCGGGGGCCCCTCCTCACATTTTGATCATTATAGGGGATGAAGGTATGAATGACCCGGGAAATGAAGGTACTAATGACCCAGGGACTATAACTTTAAATCCCCATGAAGGTATCAATAACCTAGGGGATGAAGGTCCAATTACCCAGGGACTATAACTTGAAATCCCCTTGAAAGTATCAATGACCCAGGGGATGAAGGTACCAATGAACCAGTTACTGTAACTTGAAATCCCCTGGAAGGTATCAATGACCCAGCGGATGAAGATACCAATGACTGTAACTTAAAATTCCCTTGATGGCATTAATGACCCAGGGGATGAAGGTACCAATGACCCAGAGACTGTAACTTGAAATCCCCTTGAAGATATCAATGACCCTAGGGATGAAGGTACCAAATACCCAAGGATTAACTTCAAATCCCCTTGATAGTTTCAATGACCCAGGGAATGAAGCTACCAATGACCCAGGGACTGTAACTTGAAATCCCCTTGAAGGTATCAATGACTCAGGGAATGAGGGTACCAATGACCCAGTTCTGTAACTTGAAATCCCATTGATGCTATCAATGACCCAGGGAATGAAGGTACCAATGACCCAGGGAGTATAACTTGAAATCCCCTTGAAGGTATCAATGACCCAGGGGATGAAGGTATCAATGACACAGGGACTGTAACTTGAAGTCCCCTTGAAGGAATCAATGACCTAAGGAATGAAGGTACCAATGACCCAGAGAATGTAACCTAAAATCCCCTTGATAGTATCAATGAAACAGGGGATGAAAGTACCCATGACCCAGGATCTGTAACTTGAAATCTCCTTGATGGTATCAATAACCCAGGGGATGAAGGTACCAATGAAACAGAGACTGTAACTTGAAATCCCCTTGATGGTATCAATGACCCAGGAGATGAAGGTACCAATTACCCAGGGACTGTAATTTGAAATCCCCTTGAAGGTATCAATGATCCAGGGGATGAAAGTTCCAATGACATAGGGAGTAAAACTTAAAATCCCCTTGAAGGTATCAATAACCCAGGGGATGAAGGTACCAATGACCCAGGGACTGTAACTTGAAATCCAATTGAAGGTATCCATGACCCAGGGGATAAAGGTACCAATTACCCAGGGAGTATAACTTGAAATCCCCTTGAAGGTATCAATGACCCAGGGGATGAAGGTACCAATGACCCAGAAACTGTAACTTGAAATCCAATTGAAGGCATTATTGTCCCAGGGGATAAAGGTACCAATGACCCAGGGGATGAAGGTACCAATTATCCAGGGAATATAACTTGAAATCCCCTTGAAAGTATCAATGACCCAGGGGATGAAGGTACCAATGACCGAGGGACTGTAACTTTAAATCCCCTTGAAGGTATCAATGACCAAGGGAATGAAGGTACTAATGACCCAGAGAATGTAACCTAAAATCCCCTTAAGGGTATCAATGATCCAGGGGATGAATGTACCCATGACCCAGGGACTGTAACTTGAAATCCCCTTGAAGGTATCAATGATCCAGGGGATGAAAGTTCCAATGACATAGGGAGTAAAACTTAAAATCCCCTTGAAGGTATGAATGACCAGGGAATGAAGGTACCAATGACCCAGAGAATGTAACCTAAAATCCCCATGATAGTATCAATGAACCAGGGGATGAATATACCCATGACCCAGGATCTGTAACTTGAAATCTCCTTGATGGTATCAATGATCCAGGGGATGAAGGTACCAATTACCCAGGGAGTATAACTTGAAATCCCCTTGAAGGTATCAATGACCCAGGGAATGAAAGTACCAATGACCCAGGGACTGTAACTTGTATCCCCTTGCTGTACATGCATGTGCAAAGTGTGGTAAAAATTACTGGTCACTGTAACTGTAATATGGATAGGTTTGTTTAGGTGCTTTAAGTGCTTATGTCCAAGTGATATGCTTATAGTTTGCGCTTTGTTTTTTCATTTCAATACATGTGAAATATACATGGTTTAAAGGCTTATGAAGGCAAGATGTAAGTTTATTTAACCTAACATGCTAAATGACAAAGATCAGATTCTCATAACTGAGGGCCGTAAACTGAAGGTCCTGGATGCAGGTAGTGCAACACATTAAAGAAGACTGGTTAGTAATTTTGTTTTAAAACAATGTTATTCACTATACGAGTATCTGGACACTAATGAGTAGTCAAACATGAATCTTACAATTTTTAGCAATCTAAATACAATGACATGTCTGGCTATTTCTAGTTACATGCAAGCTATTCCTAATTTCTGCAAGATGTATTTGTGTATTGTCACATAAAATTCTTTAAAATGATGTCTGAATCTTACAAGCCAGTAAAACATGATTTTGGTCCAAAAAGCTTGGTGACCATACTAATAATATATACAGAATGTAAACTATCTCCCAAACATTATATCATATTGATTTTACCTGTTTTACTACATCCTGAGAAAAAATATTTTTCTAAACATAACAGCATTAATTATTATGCATTGGTCTCATAATAAAATTCATTCAAGAGCTTGATGATATAAACCATTTACCAAGATTCCTAGAAACTGGATAATAAATACTGCCTCCAGATCAGCAGAGATAATAAGCTCAGCCAATCAATTGTAAGGTATTTGATTAATATGTACCAATCTCACCTGTCTATAACAATGACCCTGTAAGCATATGACAGAGCATAATCTGACCAGAATAAGGTCTGGAGAGTGATAACAAACTCAGCTAATTAGATACTGGATTATTGCATTAATATGCATAGATCATGTTCGTGATCAAATACCCATCATCTTGTTAATATAAGACTATCTAATAAGTCGAATCAAAAAATGATCATTAATATAATTGCCATATTTTACCAATCCCAGCCAATCAGATGTGTCATGATATTATAGATATGAATATTGCTCAAAAATAAACTCAACCAAATGTTTTATGACACAGATTGATCAAATATAAGATTACCTCATAAATATGTATAGATCTTGCTAAAAATAAGAATCATCCAGCATCTTTATGATATTAGCCTATTTACATCAAATTAAAATTGGGTCTGAAATACATTCACTCATGCAGTAAGAAGCTTACTGAGTATATGCAAGACCATCTAATTAATATGCTGCGATAATGTACCAATAATAAAATACACTATATGCCCTTATAAGTCTATTTACTAAGTTTTAAAAAAATACAATCAGAAATAGTCACTAGTATTGATATGCCAAACCAATTAGATGCAAAATCACCTCATTAATATAAATGTATCTTGCTCGTAAAATGTACTCTTCATTCATTTTGATTTTTTAAGTCTATGTACAAGTTTATTAATCAAAACTGGATCAGAAATATGCAGTCTATGGTAACGCAGTCAAACAAACTTGTGTGAGATCTTGATCATACACTGCATAAATCAATATTTGAAGATTATTATGGATGGATCCACACTCACTTTCAAAACTGTCCAAGATCTTTACAATATAAGCATAGACTACCAGTCTAGTCAAAATCTGACCAGAAATATGGTTTCCAGAGTGGTAAAAAGCTCAGTTAATCACCTTCAAGATTATGCCATAATTATGTTAGATTCTTGCTCATCACTAGACCCATTTAAAAGTTTAATGCTAATAAGCCCATATTTCAAGTCTAATCAAAATCAGATCAGAAATCTGCCTTCCAGAGTGGCAACAACCTCAACCAATCAGATGCAAGATCACATCATTATTAGGAGTACATCTTGCTCATCAAATTAATCCAAGATCATGATAACAAGAATATATTCTATGTTTGATCAAAACTGGCTCAGAAGTAGTAACAAGCTTAGCCAATCAAATACAAGCTCACCTCTTTAGTGTGTGTTGGTCTCAATCATCCAAGCTCTTGATGACAAGAAGATAATCTAAATCTGATCAACTAGGATCAGAAGTAGTATTATGCTCAGCCAATCAAATGCATGATCAACCTCATTAGTATGCATGGATCTCACTCATCCAAGATCTTGATAAAAGGATATATTCAAAGTCAGATCAAATTCATATCAGAATCTGGCTTCAAGGATGGTAATGAGATTAGCAGTTGTATGGATCTTGCCTATTTTTGAATCTGTCTTCATATTTTCATGACCTAAACCCATATTCCAAGTCTGACTAAAATTTGGAAATTGGCAACAAGCAAATGTTATAGACAGACAATGCATGATCGATGGTGGACAATGTTATAAGTTGACTTGCATTACAGCTAAGTGAGCAAAACTTCTGATTATGGTACTTCAAAATATCATACTGTGACTAACTTACATTGACAGAATGGGCTCTGACATGTTTGTGTCAAAAGTCAGAAAGTTCTTCCCTTTCTTTGTGTAACCTTTGACTACTGCTGCTGATGACACAAATATTCTCTCCCGCACCCCTCCAACTGGCCCCCCAAGTTCCAGCCTGGCTAGTTTGGTGGAAGTAGAGGTCTTGAAAACATGCTAAAAAGAAATCAGATGGACTTAAAATTTAACCCAATGAATTATGGAGTAAGAAAACATTTTATTGTGGAACATATGCTCCACTGTATTATAGCCATTAAACACTTAAATTCTTCTGTTTCATCCAAGTCTAAAATAAAGTAAAATTATAGCAGATGTGGCCTTAAAGATGATGCCTGCTGTAATGTTTTATCCTGAATCAATGATCATGGAGGCCTAATTTCTTACTTCATCCTAAAAGATGGAGATAATGATACTGTATGCTATGACAGTCAAATCAATACATACATGCATATGCATGTGGTTGCACATGCACACACACACACACACACACACACACACACACACAAAGACACAGAATGTGACTGAGACGAAAATACTTGTTAGAGATGATCTCTGCTGGCTTCCAGTCTTTGATTGGAGTGCTGATTTTGACAATAAAAGATTCTAGAAAATCTGAGTTACCCCAAATTAATAAATATAAGCAAGCAGATGTGTGATTAGAAAGATTCTGTGAACATATTGTAAATGACAGGCTAAAGCAATATATACATACCAATATACTGTAGATACAATGACAGGCTTATGTAATACATACATATTAACATACTGTAGATATAATGGCAGGCCAATGTACTAAATAGATATTAACTTACTGTCAATATAATGATAGACTAATGTAATACATACATATTAAACATACAGTAGATATAATAACAGCCTAATTAATATATAAATATCAACATACTGCATATATAATGGCAGACTAATGTAATACATACATATCAGCATACTGTAGATATAATGGCAGACTAATGTAATACATACATATGAAACATACAGTAGATATAAATGACAGACTAATGTAATACATACATATCAGCATA
Source organism: Potamilus streckersoni (assembly GCA_016746295.1). NCBI lineage: Eukaryota > Metazoa > Mollusca > Bivalvia > Unionida > Unionidae > Potamilus > Potamilus streckersoni. The sequence continues at coordinate 64,618 of JAEAOA010001117.1, read as the reverse complement.
CTGCAGATATAATGACAGACTAATGTAATACATACATATCAGCATACTGTAGATATAATGGCAGACTAATGTAATACATACATATCAGTATACTGCAGATATAATGGCAATTAAATAATACATACATATCAGCATACTGTAGATATAATGGCAGACTAATGTAATACATACATATCAAACATACAGTAGATATAAATGACAGACTAATGTAAGACACATATCAAAGATACAGTAGATATTTAGACAGGCTAATGTAATACATATATATCAACATACAGTAGATACAATGACAAGCTAATGTAATACATACATATCAACATACTGCTAGTATAATGACAGACTAATGTACTAAATAAATATTAACATACTGTAGATTGTTGTTGTTGTAGGGTTTTACACCATTTTTCAGCACAATATAGGCTATATATAGTGGCCAGTATAAATGGTGGAGGAAGAACTTGGGAAAACTCCAGAAACAACCACTGACCCACAAGAAGCTACTGGCAAGCTTTCTCATGTACCCACATTGGTTGTACCCAAGATTCGAACCCATGCTGACATAGGTGAGATGGTACTGTAGATATAATGACATATTAATCTTGTAGATGGATATTAACTTACTGTAGATATAATGACAGGCTAATGTAATATATATGTAATATATACCATATTTACAGTATATATTTTGATACAATAAAATAAAATAAAAAATTTCCTGTCCTATCCCAGAACTTTTGGTGAAAGCTTGTTTTGCCTAGGTCATTTCACCCAAGACTTAAGACAAAGAAATAAATATTGCGTTTGTGCTCCCCAACCACTGCATGCTTTAATAAAATAGATAAACAAAATGCTTACGGTATATGACCATAAAAAGAAGGAAACTAACCTTGTATTGTTATCATTTATTCCTTTTTTATCAACATGAGCATTAAAGAATAAAATATATCCATGAAATCCATATATATAGTGTAGGCTTACATACTGTAGAGTGTATTGCTTATGTTTGATAACACAGGCCACGTTGTTCATTGACATGAACATTGAGAAACAAATTGTGTTTGGTTGTGTTCAAAGGTTTGAATATCTCATCCAACTGAAAACTGGAGCCAACAAAATCGCAAATAAGAGGGAAATAATCAACCAATATTGTGAAGACAACTGTTATTCAAACATGACATGGTGTTAAGTGCAAAATAATCAAGACTGGATTATATCCAGGTGTAATGTATATAGCATCTGCAAATAAAAATAATTTTTTGAAAACGCATTCATTTGAGTGCAAGTGACAATCTTTCCGCCAGCATGGGTTACAAAGGTAACATTACTCTTTACCTGCAAACATCAATGCTTCTTTGTATTAATTATTACTACAGATGCCAAGCACATAGAAGGCTGGTGGTGAATAAACACAACTGGCAGCAAGCAGTGAACGTCTTCTTTGAACTTACCAACATGTCATCAAAGACAAAGTTTTTTTTATTATAAAGCAAGGTGACCTCAGAAGATGACTTTGGATACTTTTAAGCTGTATTGTTTTAATGATATCAAGACAAAGGTTATCTTATTGCAAAGCAAGCTGACCTCAGAAGTTGACTATGGATTCTGTTAAGTGTGCCAATTTTCTTTTTGGTTTTTGAAGGTACAAAGATGGTCGAGATATGGAAGCTAACTTTGGTTCCTTTTCACCGGTATTTATATGAATTTTGAAAATAATTTGAAACAATGGAAAACTTTTAAAGTGAACATGAACATCAATAACCCTTTGTTGACCAGAAGATTTGGAGAAAATAAAATCATGTGATGAATTTGTGAAGGCCAGAAGAGAAGCGGATGATTTTGCTGACAAAATGATCATTAACATGGATGAAATTCTAGTGTACTTTCATCGCATTCCTGGACGGACTGACAATAAGATGGGAGTCATAAGTGTGAGAATTAACAAGACTGGTGAAGATTTTAAAAAATCTGACTTTAGTCCATGCAGTTTCCACTTCAGGTGATGTGTTACCTCTAACAATTTTTCACAGTATGAAAAATCTAAATGAGTATTCATGCACCAAAAGAATGGATCGTATGTGTGCAGGAAAAGGACTGTGATGATGAGATGTAGCAGCAATGGATTAAAAAGTTTTATCTCAAGTACACAGTTTTATATTTTTTAAAATAAAATTTTAGTTGGAGTGCATTTTCCAACAAGTAATTTTCTAATGAGTTAAATGTGCCCCACAACGAATAACTAAAACTAAACAAACGATGTGTCCCAAAACATACAGTGCATAAAAAATTATTTTAAAGTTAATTTATGATGTCCCAACAAATAGGTTGTCCCAACATATATGGTCAATACAGTACATATCAACATACTGTAGATATAATGAGAGGCTAATGTAATATATGTAATACATATCAACATACTGTAGATATAATGAGAGGCTAATGTAATATATGTATACATATCAACATACTATAGATACCTCCTCTTATAAAGTATCTAATTTTTTAAAAATCCCATTCATTATGTACCTGAACGTCTCCTTTCTTCATTCCAAACAGCTGTAAGATTCCATCATGGTCTGCTATTGCTATCTGAAATAAAAAAAAATATTAAGGCTACCAGATAAAACTGTTTGCTAATTTCTATATCTTTAATGTAGCTGTTTTTCATTCATACTGAAAGATGACCAAACTGGGTCTATATTACACACAATGACAGTAATATTAACCAATTAGACAATATCCTGTATTTTGTATTTCTAACAGAGCTGAAAGTTGGTACATTCTACACAAAATGGCTACAAAAAAATCCATTTATTTTTCAATGGAACTTCATTAAGAAATAGTGACTGACATTGTGATGAATATATTACACTGTGATGAATATATTCTATACACTGTAATGAATATGTTCTATTACACTGTGATGAATATGTTCTATTACACTGTGATGAATATGTTCTATTACACTCTGATGAATGTGTTCTATTACACTGTAAAGAATATGTTCTATTACACTGTGATGAATATGTTCTATTACACTGTGATGAATGTGTTCTATTACACTGTGATGAATGTGTTCTATTACACTGTGATGAATATGTTCTATTACACTGTGATGAATATGTTCTATTACATTGTGATGAATATGTTCTATTAGACTGTAATGAATATGTTCTATTACACTGTGATGAATATGTTCTATTACACTGTGATGAATGTGTTCTATTACACTGTGATGAATATGTTCTATTACACTGTGATGAATATGTTCTATTACATTGTGATGAATATGTTCTATTAGACTGTAATGAATATGTTTTATTACACTGTGATGAATATGTTCTATTACACTGTGATGAATATGTTCTATTACACTGTAATGAATATGTTCTATTACACTGTAATGAATATGTTCTATTACACTATGATGAATATGTTCTATTATACTGTGATGAATATGTTCTATTATACTGTGATGAATATGTTCTATTACACTGTAATGAATATCTTCTATTACACTGTGATGAATATGTTCTATTACACTGTGATGAATATGTTCTATTATACTGTGATGAATATGTTCTATTACACTGTAATGAATATGTTCTATTATACTGTGATGAATATGTTCTATTACACTATGATGAATATGTTCTATTATACTGTGATGAATATGTTCTATTATACTGTGATGAATATGTTCTATTACACTCTAATGAATATCTTCTATTACACTGTGATGAATATGTTCTATTCAGCACCATAACTAAAGTGCTTGGACAAAAAATATCCAAAATATGCGTGCAATGCTAAACAACCCTGACAACAGTGGGCACAACAAAACCACGTAGGTATAAATTAGTAAACAATGTGTGTGGTATTCAAAAATCCAAATCCAAGACAATTATTCTCATTCTAATTCTAATTAACTGTAACCTTCCGATAATTTTTTTTTAGCATTTACAGTAATAAACTCAGTAAATGTTAATTGAAATATTTGAACATGCAAAAATTACAATTATTTCTTATGTTTTGTAATATTTGGTTTTACATAGAAGAACTATAGACTAAGTACTCAGAAAACTATATTAAAAGTGATGTTCTTTATATTAAATCACGATTTTTATTTTTCAAGCTGCATGTTTAAAATTAGTAGAGCATCAAATCAATATTATACTAAACAAATTAATTATAAAAATGTTAAAATAATAGTAGTTGCTTTTATTTTATATCTGAACAATATTAGTTTATTTTTGTTATTTACATCTTTCACAGAGTGCATGTCTGTGTGATTTTGTCTTGGCTCGCTTTTTTCGGGTCACCATTCTATTACACTGATCAATATGTTCTATTACATTGTGATGAATGTTCTATTACCCTGTGATCAATATTTTCTATTACATTGTGATCAGTATGTTCTATTACATTGTGATGAATATGTTCTATTACACTGTGATCAGTATGTTCTATTACATTGTGATCCGTATGTTCTATTACATTGTGATGAATGTTCTATTACATTGTGATCAGTATGTTATATTACATTGTGATGAATATGTTCTATTACATTGTGATGAATATGTTCTATTACACTGTGATCAGTATGTTCTATTACATTGTGATGAATATGTTCTATTACATTGTGATGAATATGCTCTATTACATTGTGATGAATGTTCTATTACACTGTGATCAGTATGTTCTATTACATTGTGATGAATATGTTCTATTACACTGTAATCTATATGTTCTATTACTACAATTGGTTGCTTTAGTATTAAGGTTAACCTTCATAACAAATAGGTAAATTTAGGACTACAGATAACAAAATACATCTTGTTGCGAAACTGAGTATACTCTAGTAAATACGATTTGGATTCTCATCAATGTCTTAACATATTATGCCAAATTATCAATGACACAGGTCAAAATAATCTCATAGTTTGAATCCCTACATTTATTTTGACAATAATCCATCAATTATTCAGAAATATCCCTCCTTTTCATATATATTCAGGAATTTCTTCCCATACTATTCTGTTTTAGAATAAACCATGCACCATTTTGCAAAGATTCCTTGAGGAAATTCTAATAACACTGTATGTCAACAGAAACCCATAATTTATGTAAAAAGATCAATGACATCACAATGCAAAGAACACTAGAGCAATTAATGATCAGTGCATTCAGGGGTTACAACTCATTCAGGGGTTACAACCCACCTAAATGATGATGTAGAATAATAGAAATAAAATTAATTCAAGGTCTTATCAATTAACAGTCACACACCACAATTCTGATGAAAGCCATGGTAAAATAATGCTACAGAAACAAATATCCTGTTGATGAACAAACAGGGTCTATAACTTTTGTGCATTATGTTGTGAAATGCTAAAGATTAAAGTCATTTAAGTGGAGCATGGTGTAATAAAATACACATAAAACATAATTCCAGCTGAGACCAAAAATGATCTCTATTTCAGCTTGAAACTGTCATTAATTTAAGTATAAAAATAAAATATAACCTTAGCAGCATGGATGCTGACATGTCAAAAACAATTCATGGAAATATTATGTCAAGGTTGGAGTAAACTTGGAACTCCTAAAGCAACAGCCTACCTTCTGTACTTTTCCTGAAGTAGGCAACAATCTCATTGACTTCTTGGATGTAACACCAACCTAAAACAGAAATATACAAGGTGTACCAGGTAAGTAATGTTACTAATTTTTGAGGCAGTTATTGTTATGAGAACCCTCTCTTACCTGGATGAAATCAACAACAACTGTGTTTGCAGGAGTCTTGCCTGAAATATTTAACTATCAGATACAAGCTAAAGGAATGACTCCAGTGTGAGTATTATAAAGCTAAAAAGGTGTCAGCACAAAAAGATCAAAACCTCATGTTATCACACATTTGTAATAGTAGTGCATGGCTGACTCTGGACAATAATGACAAAAAGGTACACTTGCTCAAAGTATGTGATCTTGAGTTAAACTTAATTTGCAAAACAATTATATTTTTTCTTATTAGACTTACCATGACCATGACTTTTTACTTTCAGGCCCCAGAGCTATAGGTTTCTTTATTACCAAAAGTGCAAGCAATCCACAACATTTGCATTAAAAGCATACTCTAAAACTGAAGTTATTCTGAAATTTATATTTTGCTTTGAGTACAACAACTTTTGACTTGTTGACCCCAAAATAAATATGCCTCTTCCATATCTTAATTGCAAGCCCTTCATCAACTCTGATGAATGTAATAAAGATATTATGCAAAAGATATTACATCAGTTGTAATAACCTTGACTGTTTACTGCTTGACATTCACTTTTTTCATTCATCTTTAGGGAGCACAGCATACTAGATCCACTTTTTTCTTAAATAAACTTTCAACAAATATCTCCATAGCAGTTTCATGATCAAATCATAAAAATAATTTTAGCCTGGCCATGCTACACACAAGCAAGGTATCAAAGAAATAATTTTAGCCTGCCCATGCTACCTAAATAAGATATCATATAAGTTTTAGCCTGACCATGCTACAGACAATCAAGATATCACATAAATAATTTTAGAAAGGCCATGATACAGATAAACTAGATATCATAGAAATAGTATTAGCCTGGCAAGGTATCACAGAATAATTTTAGTCTGGACATGCTACAGGTAAGCAAGATATCATTGAAAAGATTATAAGTCCTGTGAAACCTTCCAACACAAAGCCCATGGAGCCAAAAATAAAATTACCATATATACTTGCTTATAAGTCTTATAAGTCAAGTCATAATGCAAAAAACAACGATCCACATCTGCAAAAGTATAATACAGCTGCATATCTGGGTATATGATATTTTAGTTATTACTCCTAACAAACTGCACAGATGCATATTTGGCCATGCATTATGTGATCCAAACTCAGGATTTCTGCAGCTGCAGCTGGATGCATAAGTGTTTGTTTAGGAAGCTTCATGTCCTGAATGCATTGTATTGAAATATAGGGAAAAATCTGGTATCTAAAAACTATATCAGTTTCAAGTAAATTTACATTTGCTGAGGTTTTTATCTTGAAAAGTTTTAATGTATAACTGAAAATTGAATTCAAGTGCCACCAGGAGACATTTTCATAAAACCAGACTTTGGTCTTCTCATATTTACATTTGGACTTATGGTCCCTCAATTACATAATTACCATTAATTTTCTGTTTATTATGCTCATAATATTTTTTGTTCTACACATTGGATATTATTATTAATATTAATATTAATATTAATAATAATAATAATAATAATAATAATAATAATAATAATAATAATAATAATAATAATAGGAGCATTAAGTATCTACATGAAATTAACATTTTTTAAATTTATTTTCCAGTTTGTGCTTTACTAAAAATTCCAGCTGTTTGTCCAGCTTTGACATTGGAGGAATACCTTATTCAAAGTTTGTGAGTACAGTGTTCATGGAAATACACTGTACCTATTCTTAACTGATAAACCCTATTTGCATGAATTTTATTCCCACATAAACACATTCAGTTTCTTATAGCAATATGAAGTACTTAATATGGAAACCAATTTTTCAGTTGGTCAGAGTTTTAATTTCCTAGTCAAAGTACTCAATACATGCAAATGAATCAGTCATGAATATTTTTATGAAAACAGGTTAAAATTATGTCACAAGAAGGAACATTCAAATCTACCATAAATTCTTGCTTGTTAGTCATGTCAATTTGTGAACAAGAACATTCCTGACCAGCCATATCATAATGCACCCAGGAAAAACCTCCAGAAGAACCACCTGTCCACAGGAAGCTTCTAGCAAGCAAATTAGCTTGTGACTAGAACCAATGCAGACAGGACAATGTTAAATTGTCTGCTGAAGCACAGCTTCTAAAGAAATCTCAGATCTCCATTCCGGATTCAGGTATCCAAGGACCTTAAGTGTCTGGTCATGAAACTTGGCTATCGTCTTTGATGCAAATCTTCATAAGAAGGACCTCACAGTCCTAAAGAATCTCAACCTTGGTTGGAGAAATTTTGTCTGGGTTGCTGTCAATGATATTCCTGGCTTCCATATCTACTGCTAAGAAATAATTGTTAGGCTGATTTTCTGGTGACATGAAGTTGACCTCTGTAATGCTGGATAATACAGTTATAACAATAGTCTTCATAATCTTTCCCACAAATTTCTATAGAATTTTTCATCTCCAAATGCAGGTATGCTTCACCAGCATGGAACACTGGTGTTAATATCATTTATTGGTTCCATATTGTACAGAAGAAAGTGGTAAATCCGTTTGGGTTTTATGGTTCTCAGCTCCCCATCTTCACAATGTCTTAGTGGCTGTGGAAATAGGACCAACGAGCTGGCCACTCTGGAAGGAAGCATGCAATGCATGTCTGCAAAGACAGCCACCAATTCTTGACCAGTTTGTACTCCTTGGTTTAAAATCAACTTAGGAATTCTTTATACATCTCTGTATGCTTGGAACTATAATTGAAGTGACAGTAGGTGTATACCAGAATTTACTCAACTGGGATGGCCTGTTTCTTCATACCATAATGTGTGCAGGTACTGGTCAGATGGCAGATACACTCAAGGCTGACTACATTTAGTTACTGTTCATGAAATCTGGAGAGGATATAATTTTTCTTGCCAGCATTACATTGGTAATTTCACTGTTAAACCCTACCAGGTTCTTCCATGGGATCTGTCTGTCTCTTAAGACTTCCTGAAGACAGCTAAAAAGATTTTCACTTGTTCCAATTTTATAAATGGGCATAGGCAAGAATTTAGTTGTTATTCTGCAAATGCCAGTGTCATTTACAAGAACTGTTACACACTTTTCATCACTGCTATCATTAAACTCATCCATCATCACTGAGAAAGGGTTTTCCTTACATAGTAAAGTTACCCGATTGGGACAAAGTTAACAGAGTCTCTGACACTTGTTTTTTTCCAGCAAGGAAACATAACCTTGCAAAGCTCACTAAAAAGATCAACAACCAATAATGGTAAATTATGTTCCATTACAAAATTAGTAAACAGAAACTCTGCCTTAGCTACTCTGTCTACTGATGCTGATTCCGATGCCAATGCTGGCATCACTTTAGGTACATCATGTGCTGATTTTTCATTTGCTGTATGCTGCAGTGCCCTGTAGGGTCATTTTTTTTCTTTCTACAGAAATGTTTAAATTTGTGTTAATAGTTGTGCAGTACACAAAGCTTTCTCCCTTTTCAATATGCTTCACATAGTTAAAATAGTTAAATTTATCTTTACAAGGACTGTTGAACTTGAACTGCATTTCTTTTTTTAAATGGCATATTTTTCTTTAAAATCCATTGCATTTGTTCATTTCCAAAAAGCTCACTGCAGTCTGTTATACACAACAGTCAATACTGAAACACTGAAGAATAAAACAACTTATGTATGTATAATAAATACATCAGTGCATGTCAGAAGCCAATATTTGATTAGTTGTTAGGGTAGATAACAACTTGAGTGACAGATTGTGATAGTAGTAAATAGTTGTAAACAGTGTACTCAATGTTGTTTTACCTGGAAATACCTATGATTGGCAGAATTGTGATTTCTGTGAGTTTTTGCCAGCAAATAGGCAGATCAAAAGATTGGGGCCAAAATCAGAAGACTATGGAACCACTATGGGAGACTTGGTATGTGTACAAACAAACATGCATGTACACAAAAATTCATATCAGTTGAAAATAATAATACATTGCATTGACACTTGTATAGCTGTGTCTCTTATTCCTTCTTTGGTTTTTCAGTTTAGTTGACTGATATCATACAGTACATGTCTTTCTCATGGACTCTTTATCACATGGCCCCTCACTTTTTTTGAACTGGCTCCAAGCCCTGGAGTCTGAGTCACAGAATCCTAGAGAAAATTTTGTTACAACTATCATTGTAAGCATGGCTTCCATTTACACCTACCAACACTGTGAAATCATGTGGTATGTTCTTGATATTTTAGTCTTTTTTTCCACATCTCAGTTTTACAGTCATAACATGACATTTTTTAAAATTATCTTAACACTGAGTTGATGTATGTATTATGTTTGCTAATCTGCAATGACACCATATGTCACACTAAAAAGACTATTTTTTACTTCAAAGCGCCCTGACATAGTAGTGTTTTGAAAGACATGAGTTTCAGTAATCTTGGATGGAAATTCATGACCACTGAGATATATGCCTATAATATGATATATGTAATATGGAATATGTATACACAAATAAACAGTCTTGCTTTGAGCTCATATAAAAATATCCTTGGAAAAGTTTATACTGTAGCTGTCAAAGAGGCAACCAAACTGTAAGCCAATCAGAGATAAACAACCACCAGTTCACATATTAATTAACTGGCCAATAATAGGTGGTATAATGTTCAGTCCTTTCACACAGATAAGGGGGAGCATATTAAGCATATTAACCATTTTGTTAGAATCAAAGGGATGCATGTTGAAAAATAAAAGTTTTTACTTGGCAAGTTCATGAACAGTAGTGGTTGTTACTGTAAAGTCAGATTTACACCATATATAAAATGCAAACATGATTGTTTCAGTAGATGGAATAGTACCCAAGTGAGATTCATTTTTATGGCTCAAAATGCAGTTGTGATTCAGGAAAACTGAGCTATCAGCAAAGTGAGCAAAGCTCAGAAAAACTAAATTTCAGAACTCTTGGTTAATGAAATCTGACTTTGTAAAGAGCAGCAGCAAAAGGGGGGTGTCATTCATTATTTTGCACATATTGCAATCACAGTATTGATATTAGCCACTTTGAAATGTAGCTGTCAGAGCAATACCACCTGTATGTAACATAGGAATATATTTAACATGCTGAATGGAACATCCAGATTAGTTATCATTATTATTATTAATTATCTTAATTTTTGCCCACCCCTCATTCTTTCCCCCTGGGGTCAAAAGTGCTCACCTTTAACAATCACTACCATCCCACCTCTGTTTGTGTCTAAAACACTTGTCTTTACTGATTATTACCATCCCACCTAAGTTCCTGTGTGCCTGTATCTTTGGCTCTGCCAATGTTTGTATGTAAGAAAGCTTGCCAGTAGCTTCCAGTGGGTCAGTGGTTCTTAATGGGGTTTTCACAGGTTTTTCTTCCACTAGTTATATTGACCACCATGTATAGCATATCATGTGCTGTGAAAAGATGTTAACACAATACAAAAACATAAATCTCTGAAAACTATCTACAATAATCAACTCATACTTTTCAGGATGATTTTAGCCATGAAAAGATTAAAAATAATAATTGGCACAATTTCATGTTTATACCAGTGATTTGTATTGATAAAGATATTTTGGGCCACATATACTAAACCTCTTTGGGCCTCAAAACACACTTTTGATGTCTCAAAAATGCTACATCACTGTCTGTGAATATGTGAAGTATGTGTCTGAGGTAGCTCAATAGATAGTACCTATGACCCGGTTTTAATATTTAATCAGTTTATTGTCATTGCTGATTAATTTCTAAAGCTTAAGGCAACCTTGCAAACCTCATGATTTTATCTGACTATAAGCCCAAAGTAGCAGTTTGCACTAACGGACATTTTAAATCAAAGAGAATAATTTCTAATTGAGATGTATTTTATGTATACTGTACTGCGGTAGTCATAATGTTCTGACCTGCATTAGCAAAAGAATTCTGTAATAATTGACACCTTGATGCCAATTATCAATTACCTGCGTATAGTCCACGCGGGTTAGATTTAATTCCATCATCTTGGCGGTCTATTTTTGTGTCACTTGTCAGGTAATTATGAAAATATCGTTTGCCGAGTTAAGTTAAAGAAATCCGGAAATCTGAAAAGAATGCACAGTAGGTCCGCAGAAAATCACCCGGCTAACTCATTTAGGCTGGTTCACCATATCCTATGTAATAATAACTTTAGGCCCGTAAAATTAATAATTTTACTAATAGCTAGACAGTCTATCAGTTGGTTAGTCCTACGATGTAAAGACATCGACCCTAATATTTATGTTTTGGGGTCGACCCCAAAACATAAATATCGGAGTCGATGTCTTACATTGTAGACTATCATTTAGTATATTTTGGCAGGCTGTAATGCAATAATATACAGTGTTATATCTTTTATTGGAAATGTATAATGTTTTCTGGTGTTTTCATCAGTTTATAGCGTTTTCCAACATTAGTTGACAAGCGAAAGATGTATTAATCTTATATTATTAGTGCATAAAAATTTGTGTATGAAGCAAAAAGACAGACATATTTTACATATGCTATATTTAAGTAGTACTGTGGTATTTTGCAACATGAGTTGTGTACGTAGTTCCCAAAAACCCAATATACTCTGGAACTATTTTGTGATCTATTATACTTCTTAAAATTATAAAGCATTATAAAAAGTCAGGTGGGTCATGTATGCTCATTCACTCTTTTTAAATTAAATGTAAGTTGTTCTTTTAAAATTTAATACTAATTTTCTTTTAACCAAAGTCATCATCATCATCATCATCATCATCATCATCATCATCATCATCATCATCATCATCATCATCATCATCCCCTTATCCAAGAGGTCATTGGGGTACCACAGTTTACTTTACAACCAATGTTGTCTTCCCACCTCTTTTTCTGTTTGCCTCTTTTTCTGCACCCTTTCGCTGTGCCCTGCAAAAGTGTTTTTTGCCAGACCAGATGATCTTGAGACATGACTGTACCACTTTAGTTTGCGCTTTTTTTTTACCGTGGTCAAGTGGTCTTCATAGGGTCCGATGACTTGTTTGATCCTGTTGTGGACCTCTTTATTGGTTACATGGTCAATATATAATATGCTCAAGAGATTTTGCGGTAGCATCTCATATCGAAGGTTTGAATCCTTTTTTGTAGATTTGATGTGAGCGTCTATGTTTTACAAGCAAAAGATGGATATGACAATCGAGAGCATCAGCCTTATTTTGGAGCCAAGAGCAATGTTGATATATTTCCATATTGGTCTCAACCTTGTTATTGCTGCTGTTGTCTGGGCAATCCTGCAAAGTAGTTCTGGTTTGGAGCTCTCATCTGTGATAATTGATCACAAGTACTTGAAGCTTGTGACTCTTCCCAGCTTCTGTCCACTAACCTTTATTTCTGCACTGATGCAATTAGTGTTATTTGTCATCAGTTTGTTTTTCGGCGCTAATCTCCATACCGTATGTTGTGGAGGTGTGTCAAAGTCTATTCAAAACTGGTTATTTAATGCTCTGAACTTTAACTGTCACCAAGAAACTTTTAGACGAAAAGTGTATATCGCTATGGACGTTTACAGTGGTGGCCATGTGCTAAACTTGGGTCAAAATAAGAACGCGTTGACTGGAAAGTTATTTGTGAAGAGCACTTTGTCTTTCCAGAGAACAATAACTTGAATTAAATAATTTGAATAAGTAAATTCCAGCCCAAATGAATCACTGGACACATCAATATTACAACTGATTCTGGTAAGATCTTAAACACGAATACATCATTTTTAGAAAAAAAAAAGATTATATGGTCATTTACCTGATCTAGGGTTAGAGAGAGAGAGAGAGAGAGAGAGAGAGAGAGAGAGAGAGAGAGAGAGAGAGAGAGAGAGAGAGAGAGAGAGAGAGAGAGAGAGAGAGAGAGAGAGAGAGAGAGAGAGAGAGAGAATCAATAAGTTGATGTCACTAAAGTTGAATTTGGAAGGATTAGAAAGTAACTAGGTTATGGAGGCCTGCTGGGCAATTGCACTCGATTGTTCACTCAATTTCATGATGAGGTTTGTCGTATCGGTATAAACATAACGGCTAATTGCATTTTTTAAATTAAATTTTATAATTTTAGTTCTTAGAGAATGTGTATCATTCATATGTCATGTTCAATTTCATTTTGTTTATATAATTGATGGAACTATTATATTCTGCATACGGGGGATCCTGTTGCTCGATTCTATATATCTGCTCAGGTGTCTGATTATTCCACCGATATATATTATTTACTCGATCTGGACAATAACACCGTTGTAGATAATCATCTAGATAACGATAACCAAACCAAACACGTAACATAAAGCAATTGTTCAAGTACAAAAGAGAACCAACATTACAGTCTATTTAGAACTTTCATCTTCTATCATCCTTTGCTAAGAACTTGTTTTCTTTTCATGTCTTTCTCGTTCTGTGAGGGGGGATGCTGGTAGAGAAATGATAGCAAAGTATATTGCATTATATACAGGGCATAATCACGTGAGGGGTTTCCTACCTAGTCTGGTTGGCAGAAAGACCATAGGCCAGTGTAAAGTTCACTGATAAACCCGACAACAACGTGCATCTCATTCTTCTTTTTCTGCATCATGGGTTTATGATGATGACGACGACGAGAAACAGATAATTATCCATAGCGATTTCATTCTAAGGAGACGAGGTTAGACAAGTTTCTGCTTGAAGAAAATTTATGCGAGTGGAATATCATTGATACGGCATTCATACTGTACAAATAATTAATTTATACCACATGCTAATACACATATTTGCATTTTGAATGGAAAGCAGAAAGGATTGCAATGAAATAGTTTCTCCTGTTAAATTCATTTTGAAAACGGAGATAATGGATACTAATGATTAATGAGTGGAAATACATCATTTATATATGAAAAATTAGTTAATGTAACCGAACATCAATATATATGACTTAAATTATATACTCGACATCTAAACATTAGTACCAGTTCTACAATTAATTAGAGCACTGCATATTCAATGGCCTAAACTGATATATAGATCATCTTTCGTCGCTATGATCGTTGTGCCAACCTGAACTCTGCCAACGCTTAGTTGTAACGTCATAAGAGAATCTTCGAAGTTCCACACAAACACACACACACACACAATATATATATATATATATATATATATATATATATATATATATATATATATATATATATATATATATATATATATATATATATATATATATATATATACATATACATATACATATATATATAAATATATACATATATATACATACATATATATATATATATATATATATATATATATATATATATATATATATATATATATATATATATATATATATATATATATATATATATATAATGTGTATGTGTGTGTGAGTCTGTGTGACCGCCTGTGTGGTTTCGTTTTGATACTGTAGAGACTAATATATATATATATATATATATATATATATATATATATATATATATATATATATATATATGTTCGATTTGTCTTCTGTTTATTAAAGAGCTGAATACGAATGAAGATGCATATGATTAAAAGATAATTTTGATGAATATACCAACCAAATCTGCCCACCCATCTCTCTCTCTCTGTCTCTGTCTCTCTGTCTGTCTGTCTGTCTCAATATCCATGTTTGTTGTGACAATAACATTTTGTGGTTAAAATAAATTGTAGTTTCTCAGTAGAGGTGGTTTTAGGACAAGTTTGATTTGTTCTTGCCTCCTTTGCGGGCATAGATACAAAGCCTGCTGTACGTCTTTCAGGCCGACATCTTTAGCTTTTCTTTAATCAGCATTGATTGCATACTTGGCTTCATTAGAAATTGTTTTGTAACTGGAGTCTGGCATTGTTGATAATTACGACTTGGATTAATCAGTCACAGTTTACGTAGTACTCTCTACTCCTCCACTGATAAAATGTTCATGCTGGGAAATAGCATAATTTAGAATATGCTAATGACCATATGGGTGAACGGTGCGTTAGTATAGTTATGTTTGCAAATTTAAAAGAAAGAAAAGACATGATGGAAATATGAACAACATCCTTCTTGGAAAAAACTATATTCCATTTTTTTGTTTTGTGAATAACTGAGAATGAGAATGCAGATATTACAGTATTGATTGATGGAAAATGATACAGAAAAAGTAATGTTTTAATGTGAAAGAGCAAAAAACAACAGACAATCTGCATTGAGAACTACGGTTAGAAAACTTGTCTGTGGCTTTCATATAACAACTGTCCATCAAGTGATGCCATCAAACTGATCAGTCGTCATTGGGTTAATATATATATATATATATATATATATATATATATATATATATATATATATATATATATATATATATATATATATATATATATATATATATATATATATATATATATATATGTAGGTATGTGTGTGTGTGTGCGTGCGTGCGTGTGTGTGTGTGTGTGTGTGTGTGTGTGTGTGTAGAAAATATTTTCCCGGGCGTAGGCAACCTATTCTGACTTTGTCAAGGAGTACGTGTCGCTGTCTTAGATAGCACCGTATTTAGTTTCTAGGGGTGTTTAGTGTCAGTGGTTGTACTGATAGTGCCCGTACAGATAGGGCTATCAAATTAACACAAGCAATTACCATACATATGGGATTAAAATGTAAATTGGAGATGGGGGAAGGCATTGTTTTTTACAGAGTCAGCTGTCCACATAAGAAGTCTACTCTGTCTGGAATGCACACATTTTCATAATTCAGTACCGATATCGTATGGATATAAAAAGGATGCATTAACATGGTTCATTCACTTAGTACGAAAATGTATAATAAGTCTTTTTCAGTATTAATGTAATAGTCACGAGATGTGGAACAGTCACATCCTGTACATTTAATGAGTTTTGAACATTTGTATGTTGTAACCGACGATATAAAATACCTATTTGATATGATATTTAAATGAATGGAAGGAAAACATACGAAATCGCCTTTCTTTCTGATCAGTAAGAGTTGATTTTTTTTGTGAGTGTCCTTACAAATGGTCGTGTACAACAACAATACCTAAAAGTCTCCCGTCTCCAGTTTTATAATTGTAAAACAATTAGACTGGATTCATGGAGGCCGATCATCTATCAATCAATGCAGCCAGTATTTGGACCTATAAGAAAGTGTGATACAGGGTACAATTGTTCAGCATGGGTGGTTTGAACAAATACATCGGCGGTTGTGAATGTTTAGTCTGATAAACAATTTTTAATTCTGGACTATTTGTACTGATTCTAAAAGCAGCAGTCACCCGAAAAGGTTAGTACATGGAACATCAGTATATTAGATTATCAACCTAAATAAATGCATGATTCTAAACTGTTTTGCAAACCCTACCCATCTAATTAACACATCCACTTAATTACACTCCACATCCACACCAACCTTTCAAGAAAAAGTTGGAGACTTTGAACCACAAGCTATCCACATAGATCAGATGATCAGCCGTTTGCAGACATAGAGTAGTTTATGTTGCCTTTCTTGTAAACGTTTCTCCAAAAATCTTAAACTTATTTTCTTTTTTCTTTTGTCCTCTGCCCTCTCAGTCTCTGTTTGAATTAGTAAATTAAATAACTGTTTTTGTTCTCAATTTTCTTTTCAATGAACAATGATTTAAAGACAGGTGTATTAGTCTATGCTAAAAAATGAGGTCCCCTATAACCGATTTACTCAACCAGTTAGTCACTCAATGCTACCTTAACTGCTGAGAATGGAGAGCCATGTTTGTCTACGTACGCACCTATACTCATCTACCAACATTCCTATTTACATCTACTATCTGATCTGAAAATATTTTGTTTTCTTTTATGTTTCTTTTTTCCTCCCGTTGGATTGACAATCGATATTTAGGTCCTCGTGTTGTAGCGAAAACGGAGATCATTTACGCAAGACTTAATTTAATTGAGGGCACAGTCAATGTTGAATATGTCAGGTATTAGACCAGTTCAAATTAAGTAATGTTGCAGCAGACCTTTATATATAGTCAAAGTAACTACATAATATTTTTTTCTTGGCACAGTCTACCTTGAAATTTTTATATTTTTCATAACTGATTTTAAACCTTAAATATAGTGAAATGTATCAAAAAAGAAAGGAAAAACATAATGGAATATAAACTAAAGAGTCTAAGAAGAAGAACAATTGGAAGGACCAATGAAAGGAAGAGGAAAGGGAAGTGATAAAGGAACCAAGAATAAAGAAGAATTTTCAACAAAAATAACCATCTGATGAACTATCTGATGAAAGCTAAGAGAGGCAGATTTTGGAAGATAGCAGGTGGAATCGGATGTGACCAGTAAACAGGAAGGCTGATATGATAAAGCTGTTTGCTTTAATATTCTTACAGTATGAAAATTTTCAGACTGTGTATCAGCTTTCATCAACATAAACATGTACGTACGTAGATTAACAGTCCTGGTACACAATAAGTAAACTCAAATGCCCAACACATCCAGGATGGTAAGGGTTTCTATCCAAGGAGGGACAAAGCGATTGTGCTTCGTAGCATATATGGTAATTTTAGATCAAGACAGGGATTTCATACTTGTTTCAGACAGTTGATTTTGCGAGTCGGACCGATTGGAATTATGTTCCAAAGCCCTCAAGGCTACCTACCAGCAAGATGTAGGTAAAGAACTCTCTCTCTCTCTCTCTCTCTCTCTCTCTCTCTCTCTCTCTCTCTCTCTCTCTCTCTCTCTCTCTCTCTCTCTCTCTCTCTCTCTCTCTCTCTCTCTCTCTCTCTCTCTCGATAAATATAAATAAATAAATAAATAATAAATAAATAGATAATAAAGAGCTGCAATTCTCTTGTTGAATGCAAACTTATGAGCAGCACATATCTATGGTCTTTTAATTTAACTTGGTCTTTTTTGTCAGTTGATTTGTGATCTGACCTTTAAACATTTAGTCTCCACCATTAAATCTAATATTTTTAACAATAAAAGCAAAATAGTTTTAAAAGGTCAGTTAAGAGTTGCATGAAACAAATGTCATCACGTCCCATGTAAATGGCAAAAATAATCAATTTAGTATGATGAGGTGAAATTAAACTTTTGAATCAATTCCAATGACTTAAAGAACATTGTCACAATCAGAAGGTAGGAATGGCTGCATGGATGGAAAGGAAGAGACGAACGGTGTGTGTGTGGGTGGGAGAGCGAGCACACTAAAATTAGAGAATCGATTGTTAATTTGTTAATTTCTTTCATGAAAAGTTAAACATGCAATAGAGTATCCAAAATATATCGTGTCTTTCATTTATAATAATTTATGCATTGGAGTGAGTACAATGAACTGGTCTTTTTGTGTGCGTGTTTGTGTGTATGTGTGTGGGGGTGGGTGGATTTCTAATATATATTTAACAATTTTTCTGTCCTATCGTAACGATATAAGTAGTATAACATTGGGGCATCATGCCGCATGCACGTATCATGTTGTCACACCCATGCACATTATCCTCACACCAGGATGACCATTCTTAACACTAACTTCTTAATGCTGAGCGCCTTGCGAGGCAGATGTTAGTACCAGTTTTTAAAAAATAAGTTTTTGGTATGACTCGGCTGGAGATCGAACCTGCGAGCGGTTTACGTGTCCATCATTTATAACAAGATCAGCATGTAATAGATTCAGTACAATATAACGTGTCTGTCATTTATAACAAGTGCGACATGGAATCAGTACAATGTAACGTGTCTGGCATTTATAATAAATGCGACATGGAATCAGTAAAATATAACGTGGCTGTCATTTACAACAAATTAAGCGAGTGATGGAGTCAGTTCAATATAAATTGTCTGTCATTATAACAAATTAAACAGGTATTGCAGTCAGTACAATATAAGGTGTGTTAATAACAAGTTAAGCATGATATGGAGTCAGTTAAATATAACGTGTGTGTCAATTATAACAAGTAAAACATAACGCAATCATTACAGTACAACGTGTATATCATTTACAAGTTAAGCATGTAACGGAGTGAGTACAATATAACTTGTCTGTCATTTATAACAAGTTAAGCATGTTAATGGAGTTAGTACAATATAACGTGTCTGTCATTTATAAGAAGCTAAGCGTGTAATATAGTCGATAAAATCTAACGGATCTGTCGTTTACAATCTCAGTACTTTACATACTTTCTTGTGCCGATTTTGAAATTTGTCTCGTCATGAAACTTTAGACGTTGTAACATAGTGGTTGTGATTTCCGATGTATCGCCCAAAACAGGATATTATTTGAAACTTCTGCGTGACCATTCGATAACACTATCAAAGGAGATTGTTCAAAGCAAATTACAAGTACACGGTCGAAATTTAATATCGCGAACCTTTAATTGGCAATGACGGCATAGTCGGCGACAAATCAGCATTTTACTGCTCATATTCAGGAAATAATATAATCCAAATCTCCAAAACGCTCGCCCTTATCTCAAGAAATGGTTTCCTGTACTCCTTCACGTTTTATAAGAGGGGTTCATGATAACAAGGTCCAGAGAGAAGCACCATGCATGTGTGGTTGCATATTGGAAGCAAGGTGGTCTGATACTGTTCCGTGTAGAGTTTAGATCGAGGTTCTTGAAAAACATATATTTCTTAGAAAGGTAGGTTTATATTTTTTGCTACAGTATTAGAAGCGAATACATTTATCAATCAACATATTGGTGAAATGTTAGTAACTGAAAATCCCCTTTTATAGACTAAATATTCTAAATACTACTACTACTACTACTACTACTACTACTACTACTACTACTACTACTACTACTTATTATTATTATTATTATTATTATTATTATTATTATTATTATTATTATTATTATTATTATTATTATTATTTGTAGCAGTAGATCTTTCTTTATAACTACGAGAAGTACTACTACTCCTTTTACTAACTGAGCCGGTATATATATATATATATATATATATATATATATATATATATATATATATATATATATATATATATATATATATATATATATATATATAACCGATATTGTTAAAAACAACCTACCTACCCCAATTTGATAATCATTATTATTATTATTATTATTATTATTATTATTATTATTAGAGTAATAGTAGTAGTAGTAGTAGTAGTAGTAGTAGTAGTAGTAGTAGTAGTAGTAGTAGTAGTAGTAGTAGTAGTAGTAGTATACTCATCCTTTGCACATTGTTTTTGTAACATAATTGGATTCTTCTCTTCCCATTGATGTTAACCACCCTTAATTCTGGTTTTTAATTTCTTCGTCTGAAAAATCGTGTCACACTATAACCGAGAAACACAAATTCGCTGCATAATGAGTTTCTGCGTACACCACAGTGGTACAACCGATATTGTCAATCTTGGATGCGAAACATTCTGTTCGGAAATTAAGAGGAAATTATTCAAATGAAAATGGAATACAAAATTATTTGGCTTTATACTGAAATGGAGGGAAACAACTTGACTGCACCGCAAGATTATTTGCATATTCACTTTTTTCAGTTTGACAATGTGTCTTGAAGATATAGCACTGGTACTAAGAAATGAATGATTTAGATGTGCAGTGAATTCTAACAGAAACCATTTCAGACGGAATAAAGAATGGAACTAATGAAAGCAATTTTAGTATTTTACTAGCCGAGTAAGGTGATGCAATCTGAATGGTACAACCAAAGTAAACATTTCTCCTATTTATAGTCATTACGCTTTCTCTCTCATATGGATAGGTACGAGTATATTTATCTCTTATTTCCTTCCAAAGTGATAAGGTAACTCACATTTTGTGCGTTTTTATTTGTTTTTCGACGTGTGAATTCACCCATTGATATTGAAACAAAATTAGCTATCTCAACTAACCCTTGCTTTATAATGCATATACCCGTATGTAACACAGCGTTCTTATTTAGTTGTTATATAACAATCGGTTACCTGTAATACAACGGTCTTATTTAGTTGTAATGTAGCAGTCTGTTACCTGCATGTAACATCGAAATCTTATTTTGTTGTTATGTAGCAATATGTTGCCTGTATCATAGCAGTCTTATTTAGTTGTAATATCGTAATATGTTACCTGTATATAACATCGAAATCTTATTCTGTTGTTATGTAGTAATCTGTTACCTGCATGTAACGGAAATTTTAGCTGTTATATAACAATTTGTTACCCGTATGTAACAGAGATAACTTATTTAGCTTCACATAGCAATATGTTACCTGTATGTAACATATATCTTATTTACATGTTATGAAGCAATCTGTTACCAGTATGTAACATAGAACTTATTTAGTTGTTATGTAACATGTTACTTTCATGTAACACGATGTTATTTTTCTGTTATGCAGCAGTTTATTAGATGTATGTAACACATGTTGTTGTTGTTGGGCTTAACTCCATTTTTCAGCACAAGATAGGCTATACATGGCCGCCAGTATTAATAGCAGAGGAAGAAACCGGGAAATCCGCGGAAAGAACCACCGAACCACGAGAAGCTACTGGCAAGCTTTCTCACATATCCACATTCGCCGAATCTTAGACTCGAACTCACGCAGACATAGGTGAGATGGCAGTGATCCGTAACGAACAGCGCTTTAGACCACTCGGCCACTCGGGGTCCCTTGTATGTAACACAAAAATCTTATTTAGTTATGTTTTAATGTATTATCTGTATGTAACGCAGAAATCTTATTTGGTTGTTATGTAACAATCTATTACTTACATATGCTTTGAAAGATTTCTTTTATTGCGATAACTTTTTGTGTCTATACGAACTATTAGATACAAACCTTTTTCTTAACTTATATCATAAGGAAAAGGAAATAAGATACAGACATGTACCAGCCTTTATTTAATGACTTAATTAGCTGATTTCCAACCAACTATTCATCTGTACACACACACACACACACACACACATTTAGAGACGCCGTGTACCAGTCATTCTATGTCTACCTATTTAGCTGTCTCGTGTATTCATCGATGCATTTATCTACATGTGTCTGTCAGTAAATATGACATTTAATAGATATATTTTACTTTCATGGCCTCGGTATCAAAATACAGATTCAGCATCTACTCTAATCCAGCTACCGGAATTCTAATTAATCTTTAATGATGCTCTATTTTCCAGGGATACTTACATGGTTAAATGTGGTAACGTTATGCCACAGGGCGTGTCTGTCGCTGAAGCCGATAGCCAGAATTAGGTTAAGTTACTGACTATACAAAACATATTTCCTTTGAATTGAGATCAGACTTGTTGGCTCTTTGGATAATTGATTTATATGATAGCATGGCCGCCCGTATGTCCCTCCCGCAAAGTTTACGAGCAAGATTGCCCCAAAACCACAAAAGCAAACAATATTCCTAGTATATATGTTTGTATGTCGATTGACTGGTTAGATTTTCAGATCATTATAATGATTTGTCTGTTTTTCACAATTTAATTAATATTTTGTGATACTTATTAAGGTTGGGAAGAAAACACCATTGTTAGCAAGATGAGGTAAAAACACATATTTAAAGCAGACACATGACGTTTAGTAAAGAATAGCCCACCCACCGAATATGTTGCTATGGTAATAGTGTGACAAACAAGAAGGCAGGAAAGTCGTAACTTCTTTTTCTCTTTTGATTTGAACATGGCCTGCGTACTTGTTTTACTAGACCGAATTTTCTGTGACCCTTGCCACCCCATGTTTGTTATTTTTGATATTGGGATGTAGGGTCAGAGTCCATTCCTGATCGAAAAACTGGAATTCGCCGACACCATTTGGTGTCGGCATAGGATAACCGCGTACTTGCCGGCCTAGCAAACTTTTAACTACCTTTCATCGACATAAACCTACATGAAATCGATAAACCATTTCGAAAGTTTTTACATAAAATTCTAAAATATTAATTAAAAGTCACATAATACTTGTACATAAATATAATGCACACATAATTCTCAACATATTTATTCTGAGAACAACGACTAGAAAGCTGTCGGTATCGTAGCTACGATGTAGTAGCCTCAGCTTGTTTTGTTGTGGTTGTGTCCACAAAAGAACTAAGGTACTAATATTGGTACTATCGGTATCGCAGCAAGGTGAAGAAAACTAGATTCATCATATACTTAAGCATGTGTCAGCGATGTATTTTTGTTGGTATCACGTGACTAGAGCAGTGACATGTGCTGTCCGGTTGTTGAATCTGTTTTTTTTTGTTGGTTTCAACTTGCAACAACATTTACAGCTTTCTTGTCGTTATTTTTAGAATTAATATTTTTAAACGTTTATATTCTTTTTTTTCTATAAATATTACGTGACTTTCATTTATATGTTTGTTTTCCTACATCTACATTATAAATGGTTAATTGTTGATATCGCATGACTATTTGATCTCTGATGTCACTGACATGTAGGTTGCGAGATTTGTGTTGTCATATTTGATTCGGAATGGAAATGGCAAGTTCAATGTCAAATTTCATCAACGCTGTGGTTTCGGCTAGTTTGTCAAAGTATAAAAGATTTAACGAATTGTATATTCTCAATATCTGAGAAAATAAATCATATTCCTATCGATTTCATGCAGGTATATCTCGATGAAAGTATGCGAGCTCTTGTGGATGAAAGGTCTTTAAAGTTTGCTAGGCCGGCTAGTAAGCGGCTACCATATGCCAAAACCAAATGGTATCATCCCTAGTAAAATGGCGACAAATTTATAGCGATAAGTTAGCTGCTTTGTTTGCGCACATTTTTGGTACTTTTTTGCAGAGCCTAACCTGTGTGTGTGTTGATAGAAAGCAGTCGTTTACAGGAAAAGAACAAGGCGATGGATCGCTTAAGGCTTCCGCGACTACAAGCTAAGCTGTTGTGTCAAGTGATAGCAGGTAAATAGGATATTGAATCTCAAAATGATATAGCGTTTGTATCAAATATAAGATAATATTAAGACTCTATTGTCTTAAATTGAGCAAATGAAAGAGCAAAAACCAACATGTTTTGTAAAATTCAACAAATAATTTATTCAACTGAACACAAAGTGAAAATGAAAAAATAACGTACGGTATTGCGAATTAAATCCAACATAATTCTTGAATTTCTAATACAAGTCCTAATGAATAAGTTTTGAATAATCTTTATCAGTATTTCAAATAATTTAAATCTCTGACATTGTTGATGTTCCTGTAGTGGTCTGCAATCCCTAATATTCTAATGTACCAATTGATTGAATTGATATGATGTGCCTGATATGATGTGCTAACGGTATTTTGGTGAATCACAGGAATGCAGTCCAAGAAATCCTTGTTTGAATTAACTATAATTCCAAGCTAATGTATTTTCCCCAAAACTATTATAAATGAGCACTTTGTATTTTCAATGAATAAATAATTTGAATAAATAAATTCCAGCCCCTCCCAATCAAACACTGAACACAACAAATGATTCTGTTTCAAGATCTTACAGCATGAATGATAGGATCAAATCGGAGAAGAAGCTGAACAAATAAAAACTTTAGAGTGTTGCGCAGCCAGTATCAAAGCCTAACATTCTTTCTGGATTGTGGAATAATTTATTATTCAATATTTTTTTTTATAGAAAAACAACACACGGCATTTTTGTCTTCTTGAATCATTATTGGACCAACTCTAACAACACCTGCATCAACAGACATTCTAAATAATTAACTTATCAAAACCCACTGACATTTTTGAGACCATTGAAACTTGATTTTCTTACTCAACATATCGGTCAAGGGTTCAGCAATTATATCAATATTGTAGCAACATTTCTGATAGTAACCAGCTATATCTAAAAATCTTAGTAATTGCTTTCTACTAACAAGATCTAAAATTCAGAGATAGTCTTGATCTTAGCATGTATAGGTTTAACACAAGCACGGCAAAACTCACTTTTGGATAAATTAATTGTCAGATCTATATCACTGGGACTATCAAAGAACTTTCTAATTGCCTCCAAGTGATTTGTCCAGGAGTCGCTATAGAAGATTACACTAGCGATGTAAACATCGCAATTAAACGTTGAACAGTACAAGGCGAACCTATCATCCCTAACGGCATTATTAAAACTGCATTACTTTATAGTGATAAAGTCCACCTGGAGCCAAGAATATGGAAATTTCATTTGACCTTTCCGTCACTGGAATTTGCCAGAATTATTTCAAGCGTTAAAGTTGTTGACATGCTTTGCATGTCCAATTTTATCAATGCAGTCATCGATTCTTGGCAATGGAAATGAATCTGTTTTAGTCACACTATACACTTTTATGTAGTCGGGGGTGAAATCCGGTCACTTTTGCTTGATTCTGTGAAATCGTTATCCAGCAAATGCTGAATTTCTTTCTTCAAACGTTACTGTTTGAGAGTGTTCATCCTATAAAGACTCTGTTTTACAGGAGTTTATTGCACAATTTCAACGTCATGATAGATTTTATTTGTTTTGTCCATAAATATCTGGAAACAGTTGCTAATATTCAAATGATATCTATTTTAGTCCATTCTTTTCTTGTGCCTGTAATTGCGAAAGTTACTGGTCATAATTGCTGAATTCCATAGATAAGTCACACCAAAGTCACAACAGTTCTATTGCATTCAATCGCCTAAATCTTCACAGTATGGGATAGATACAACTAAATTGACTGCATCTCTATCAACCTACTCTTTTAGCATATTTGTATGGCAAACTTGTTCTTGTTTTCGCCTCAAAGGAGTATTGATGGTGTAATTTAAATTACTTACTTTCTTTTCAACTGTGTAAGTACCATAGTACTAAGTCTGAAATCGGCGTTGAGGTATGCGCAAGAGAGGCATAACTATATTACCAAGCTAAAAACGTTCCTTTGTATTTTTGTCATACATTTATTTCCAATTTTAACTGAATAGAATGCATTTTTGTTCCTGATACTTTACACGCCTTTGACAACCTGTATTGCAAATTAGATACATCGTAGAGTAGATTGATTTTCCGAATGTTCATTTGAAAGAAATTTCTCTTATAACTACTTCAATGGCCAACAGACATTATGTCCAAAAACTAGTTTCACAGGGTCTAAATAATAGAGTTTTGAACTTGTTCCTTAAATTAATACATTCGTCCTAATCTTTTCCAGAATCAAAACAGTACGACCGAAAATTATTTGGAAACATTTAATGAAATCTTTCTTAGTCCTTTCGCTTTCAATACGATAGGCAGAAGACTTAATTTGCAGAACGCCTAATTCACGCATAACGTGCTGGAAAACTCATAAAATTTTACCTTTGATCAGATTAGGAAAGATCCATTATAGTAGAAAACCTATACAATCTTTTACTATTGCCTTATTTCTTAATATTCCTTAGATGAATTGCTTCTGAGAATCTTGTAGACGCACACATTATGATCAAATAGCATTGGTTACTTGACTTGGTCTTAGGTAAGGAACCGATACAGTCTACCATTATTCTGCTAAATGGTTCATTAAATGCAGAAATAGGTTGCATACGAACCTTAGGTATCGCCTTACTGTGTTTTACAACCATTAATCAAGTGTAACAAGTTCTCATGTGTGACAAGATCTACAGTATTGGCAAACATCCCATTTAATGATAGGCCAATAGATTCAAGATCACGTGATCAGTCTTACTGTTCACTAGATGATCAGTCAAAGAAGTTTCTTGGGGTTGTTTGAGAATTTTCTGTCGATACGGCTTAGGATATGTGATATCTCGCTAACCACTCGCCACCGGCGTGTAATTCAGGTGGTCTACACTTTCTCATCAGGACCCCCAGTTCGAACAAAATGACAAACAGGTACCTCTGTGGCTACATTTTTGCTAATAGTCTTCTGAAAGATAAAGAGGATCCTAAGATCTTGTTCATGTTCGATAAGCGATTGTCGTTTGTCACATCGATTAAAGAGAATTATTCGTAAACGATGATCACTGTGATCAATACCTTTTGATTGATACACACAGTATCTCTAATAACTGCACAAGCTGGTCATAAATCAGGGATTCCATTTTCAATAGGATCAAGACGTTTTAGTTACAAGTGGATTAACCACAATCTTATTTTCAGCTATGCCATTGTCTAGTAATACATGAATACTTTTGTGGGTAAAGAATTACCTACTGTTCATACTGTCACGAGTCCTGAAACTACATTTGATGACAAATTTACAAACAATATGGTGATTGGTTTACATACATGACGGTGACCGTGACCTCTTAGAAATAACAGCATATGGAATAGGTCAGTCTTGATTCTGTCGCTTATTTTCCAATTTTCTTGTAATCAAATATAACATGCCCTTTCTTCCTGCCACATGTGCACGTAGGAAGAGATATGGATCAGACTTAATCAAAAACGTGATTAAAAAAAGTTGTGCCAGTTTTGAAATTCAGAAGTGCTCACATTAGATTCAAATAGCTTTTTAATATAAGATTGCTGAGTGGAAGACTTACTGATTAAAGAAACTGTGGGATAAGGAATATTTGTCAGCTGTACGAGCATTATTTTTGCTACAGTTTTGATCTTATACCCATCTTAATGTCACTAAAGACGCAGTTCGTTAACTCTTAAATTAATATGAGTTGTCTTAGGTTATCAAAGTCTTGACCATCTTTTTGGTCTAAGAACCACCTATCAAATAATTGTTCTGTGTCAATAAGTGCACTTTATAATAACAGAGTCAAATGCTCTCTTTGGTAATTTATTCAAAATAAGGACAATATTTATCTACTTCTTTTCTTAAAAAGATTGCACCAACCTTATATATATATATATATATATATATATATATATATATATATATATATATATATATATATATATATATATATATATATATATATATATATATATATATTCTTACCACTATAATAAATCAATATTATACGATGCTTATATATACATATATATATATATATATATATATATATATATATATATATATATATATATATATATATATATATATATATATTCTTACCACTATAATAAATCAATATTATAAGATGCTATCATTCTGATTTTTTTTTTAAAAAAATGACCCACTTTATAGGTTTAATGCGCAGTCAGATCAGGTCCCTTGCATTTTGTTTGGAGTAATCAGTAGAACAAAGAACAAAGACCCAATTCTGCAGACGTATTTCAATGTTAGGATCATTTATTTTGACCTCAAATCTGAATCTTTTCTTAAAGATTGGAATATTTTTATTTTAATGCTTAACATAAAGAAATTAATTCCTTTTATACTTGAATATTTTTCTAAGGAGCAACTTGTTTTGATAAAACGTTTACCCCATCTGGACTTGTTAATACGAAAGCATTATCTCTTAATGCCTTGGTGTTAAACTCATTAGATATTTACATCGCCCTCTCTGAATACTACTGAATTCAATACATTTTAGTTTTGAGTCATTTTTAGGTGTAAAAATTTAATATTATTTGCTGCCAGCGATGCTCAAAGCAAAGAAACTTCAGTAGATGTAGTCTATGTAGTCTCAATGATTTGTTACATTTTACAGCAATGCACATCTAGAGAATGTTGGAATTAGAATATTTGATGCTTTGAATTTTGAAATTCATTTTAATTGTTTGGGTCTGTGAGCATATACCATCTGGAAGAAACAAAGGTAGTCGTATTAAATGTTGTGATCCGCATTCTCCATGTATACACTGCTTGTACTGACGAATATAAATAAGTTCAAATGCAAATAACAGGACGAAGAACGAAAATAAATTTAAGTATTAGGTTGGTAGGTAGGTCATTTATATTCATTATATATTTTTCAATCATTTATTAGTATAACTTTTAAGGAATATTAACAATTGTCTAAATTCATTTTTTATCCTCTTTTTTTCTAGTGCTTTTATTCAGAACAACGTTCGCAGAATCAAGCCAGTCAATTGCGCAGACTGTTACAGAATCAGTAATACCCGTTTCATCATTGCACGTATCAGCTGGAACAAGTAAAGACTTAGATTTGTTTAGTGGTAATCAGCTGTTTCAAATTTTGACTCAAACAAGAAACACAACTCACATGCCAATAACGTCTACTTCACATGAATTGTCGCCCATGCATACCAGCGCCTTATTATCTACACTTCTATCCGTGGACACAAGTACAAAGATGGCTCCTCTGTATGCTCCTTCGTCTCCTTTCTTGAAGTCAGTTGACATGCAGAGTTCATCACATACGATTGTCAATGTCTACACAGACACTGTCCCAACAAGTAACGTAAGAACCTCAACAGAAAGTCAATCTGACATGACGACCGTGTCTTCCCGTGAAATGAATTCTTCCATTACATCTGGATTTGTACCAGAGTTTCAAGACAGAAACACGTCTATTGGGATAATGCCTACAGTGACCAGAGCTGAAAGTTTTGCTTCTTATTCAGTTCGTCAGGAAAGTGAAATGGTCAAAACTTCTTTACGCTTTCCACCGGAATCTGGACAAGCACATGTAAATATAGACTCTTCAACCGTCTCGCATAATTTGGCAACAGACTCATACCGAACACAGTCTCAAAATATCATAGCTTCGGATATTACTGAAATAACTGAATTTACAAGACAAAAAGTTCTTCACCCATCAATAATAAGTTTGTTAGCTAGTTCGCTCACAAACAACATACTTGTTCCGACAGAAACCTCATCATCGCCATCACCTTCGTCTTCAACTTCTTTTTCCAGTTTAGCTACGACTACACTGCCATATGATTTAGCCATAGGGAACATGTCAGCAACGAGTAATACTTATCGTAATGAATTGAATTCTATGTTAGACTCTCATGCAGACATGAGTGTATCAAGTATTTCAACAACGGAAGTGATCACAGAAGCCAAAACGAATCCACACTTACATGTTTCTCTTGTGCGAAACGATTTACTTTTAGATGCAAATGCCGTAATTTCGACATCGCAATCACAAACCCGAAGCACATCTAGTAGCAACAAAGTACATGATATGACACCTTCCTCTTCAGTATATACTAGGTCACCTAGCAACGAATCACATGATATGGCACCTTCCTCTTCAGAATATACTAGGTCACCTAAACTGTTCTCACCAGCCACGTCACTGCAACCATCCCCAACCGTATCTGCAGAAAACAAGTACACAACTACAATAACTGTAAATTTACCTCCAATACAAGAAAAAAATAACGGGCAACATTTGATAAAAGGAATATCAAGTCCTTTAACTCATACTCAAAGCAGACAGTCTAATGAAACTATTATCCTTTCATCGACAATTATATATGGAAGTAATGATTCGTCTTCACTGTCGTCTATTCCATTAGACAGAAGTCATCCTTATATAAATCAAACTCTCTCAATTACACCCAAAAGTAAAGTCTTGCCAACATCTGCTGAGCCAGCGTTGAGCTCATCACTAGCAGAATTCGCATTGACCACTGTTGGGATAACGTCGCAATCAAGCCTAATGTCGGCAGACAAAAGAGCAACTGACGGAACAGCCTCTTCAGTACAGCAGGTAGATAGGTTTCCACATCCCACGCATGAAGAAATAATAAACCAGCCATGTACAAATGTTGACAAGACTACTTCCGTTGAGTTGGAAAGTACTTCGACTGATTCTCTTTTTAAATCACTAAAATACGACCTTCGATTTGCAATCACATTTCAGGGTGACTGTGGGGTAATGACGGATGATTCAAAACTTCAGCAAGTGTTTTGGGAGTCGATTATCTCTTTAATATGTGGCACCCTTAATCTGCCAGAAAACACCGTACAACCAGAAGATATCATCTGTCCCCCTTTGAGAGTGTATTTCAATTTAAAACAAATAACAAGGATTGATGCTTTTGAAGTGCTGAACTATACGATCAGTAACAATTTATTTCAAGTCCCAATAATTGCTGATTCTGTACCGGTTATATACAGAGGTCAATCTATCCAAAGACTGGAATTAACGAGTAATAGGCCAGATAGGTCAGTAACAACTTTAGAAAGGCTTGACATAATCATCATTTCAATTGCTGCAGTTTTATTCTTCGTTCTGCTTGTAGCCTGTAGTTGCATATGCTGTAGGGAAATGTACAGAAGAAAGCACGTGCAATCGTTTAAATTAAAAGAGACGCCTCATGTCAGTGTTAAGGTGGAGGACTACACATTGACAAGAATTCCTCGAACAAAGGTTATTTATACGGACAGTCACATGCTCACAGAAGAGGATTTGGGTGTAAATCATCAGCAGATTGAGTCGAGGTCAAAAGAAAACGGAGATCATCATTTGATCGAGTCATCATCAACAAATGACGTAGATCGATATCAAAATGAGTCTGAGTCAACAGTCAATGAGGATCACCAGCAAAATGAATCCGGTTCAAAGGTAAATTCAGATCATCATCTGGATGAGTCCAAGGTAAAGGTCACCGGAGACTGTCATCAACAAAATGAGTCCGGGTCAAAGGTCAATGAAGATCCAGTGGAAGGAAGGGAAAATGAGATTAATCAGGATAGTATCATGATCAAAGTCAGGTCACATGCCGATGGAATTGTGATAGGGGTTACCTGTTCCCCTTCCCAAATCCCGAAAGTCACTAAGCCGCTCTCTGATTGTCTTGCTCCCACAGAAAATAATTTGAGCGGGGGGTCCAGTGACAGTCTGATCGAGAAGACGGAGGGAGATAATGGATTGTCTAATCCTAACTGCCTTGCGGATGACGAAAGATACGCTGGACACACCTCACCCGAAGAAGATGAAGAATTGTTGTAATGAATAATTTATTCGAAGATATTGCATTTATATTAGAGAGTATTAATTGATTTAACAAGGTAACTAATCTCATAATCATATATTTACATATCACAGTAAATAAACATTAATTGTTGGGCCATCTATTTCATTCTTGTATCATCATCATCATCATCATCATCATCATCATCATCATCATCATCATCATCATCATCATCTATGTCCTGTTCAAGATGACGCTTTTCTTCAATAGCAGTGTAGTTGCCGATGGATTCAGTACAAAAAGACTAAGTGTATTTATGAATTTGGATTAAAACTATTTTCTTATTCATCAATTTCACAATTGAAGGAAGAGTTAATTTCAGACTTCCGAATCTCTGAACTGAATTGTCTTCAAAAATAAAAACTGTATTGTTTATACACAGGCAAATTTTTGGTCTCATTCTGTTTCCACCTACAATTAGACCCAATTTGCCTGTATTTTTTTTTTTTTTTAAAAAAATTCGTTTTAAAGAGCTAGTTTTTAAGACTTATTTTTATCCATGTTTACGTGAGGTCTGTTATAGTTTGTTCCACACAACATAAAGAATGATATTCGCTTCTGCTTCTCATTGAATTGTCAAGTCAGCATCTCGAAATGTAAGTAAAAATACCGAATTCGTTGTGTGCACGAATGATTTAAGACGTAGATAATTTTCATAATAAAAACAACACCATTTATTCGATATATGCTAAAAACAACTGGTTAGGAAATATGTAATCTGTCATGCTCGTCCTGAGTTTTGGAAGAGTCAATACTTAATTCTGCAAAGAAATCGAAGGGAGGCTGATTATTGCCGAAATGAAAACTAATCACTCCGTAATAAACAATTCGACTCTTTCACAGGTTATGGCGGCATCGGGCATCGAAGTACTTGACTTAAACAGACCACCATTTCAGCATGTGATCAGTGTAAGTGTTACGCAGTTTGTCGATTCAGGTGGCGTCGAGATCGTTCGTGCGCGAAAAGAATTAAGCAATTTTATGTACATTTAAAGGCGCTGGCTTGAAAATTCAGCGAGCTGCAGAACGAAGTACAGTGACAGTTGTTATGAATGTTCGATTGTTTTGCTGCCTTGTATCATGTTGTTTTGCTGCCTTTTATCATGGTCTCATTTCTTTTCACACTTGAATGTGATGCGTAACCGATCTACTATTATGGCGTTTCTTTTCTTTCTGATAATATGTGAGAGAGAGAGAGAGAGAGAGAGAGAGAGAGAGAGAGAGAGAGAGAGAGAGAGAGAGAGAGAGAGAGAGAGAGAGAGAGAGAGAGAGAGAGAGAGAGAGAGAGAGAGAGAGAGAGAGAGAGAGAGAGAGAGAGAGAGAGAGAGATCT
This sequence comes from Potamilus streckersoni, assembly GCA_016746295.1. Classification (NCBI taxonomy): domain Eukaryota; kingdom Metazoa; phylum Mollusca; class Bivalvia; order Unionida; family Unionidae; genus Potamilus; species Potamilus streckersoni. Next base: position 30,741 of record JAEAOA010001117.1, on the reverse strand, counting down.
TCATCCTTCAAAGTTTGAAGAACTTTTCGTTTAAGAACGTCATGACTATATTAACATTTACATGGGTGAAAAATTGAAATTTCTTTTGAAAGAAATAAAATTTGTCAAATTTAGTACAGTTCCTATATCAGACTGTATTGTGGGAAGCATCAACGTTTACCAAGGAAGGATTTAATTGTTTCAGTTTTGCCATAAAGATTTTGTTCACTTGAAGGTTTATTCTATAACAGGCCTGCACCTAAATTTGTTGTTGGCGTCGTCGTTGTCGTTATTATTATTATTATTATTATTATTATTATTATTATTATTATTATTATTATTATTATTATTATCATCATCATCATCATCATCATCATCACCATCATCATCATCATCATCATCTAATTCATATTTCTGATTTTTAGCCCATTTTTTTCTTATAATCCGTTTTCTAATTTTCTTTACTTACATTAGTGCAACTTACAGGCAAGGTTCATCAACGTAAACTATTTGCATATGTCAATGAAATATGTTAAGCATGGTTATGTTCACTTATTGAATCAAAAGTTTGTTTTTGACATTTTTTAAAATTTTGTATTATTTTGTTTTTGTTTGTTTTTTTGAGACTGACTATTTTGTAGAAAAAAAAATTGAATACAATTACTAAATAACATTTCACAGGCCTCATTACCCATTAGATGATCTATTTATATTTTGTGGCAATTAAACACATTTTTTCTCATGTTTTTATATAATTACCCAATAACCTCTTGACCAATACAGGCCGCATTAATTTGAATATTAGTAGAACTGTTTATATTTTGTGCCATTTAATTTTTTTTCATATGTTTCATGTTTTGGTTCTATACAATTTGGGCTGTTTGCTGTCGGGACATATGTGTTTTGTTTACACAAATCTAGGTGATGAATTTACTTTTCAGTGACCACATGGTTGTCTGTGACAATGATATATTAAGGAACAATGAAGCATAACAGGTAAACCATTAAAAGGTTTGTGCCTGCAGTCATAAATATTTTCATCATTTTTATATAAACAAGAGTCACCCCCACACAGCGAGTTTGCAAAAACTGAAATACGAATTCAAAAACCTCTATCTCAAATTGAAATATTTCTCCCCTAGGATATGTAATCAAGAAGAGAAATATTTAGTTCTAGTCAATAACATATTTTTTTAAAAGCCTATGTATTGTCTATTGGACGATTATATTTTTCTCAATGGAAATAAATCTTTACATTTGTCTTATGAATGACAAAAAGAATATCTTTAACATTTATTTCCCATATGGCATGCTGAATAGGTAAGTGTGACGTCAACTTGTTTAAAAAATATTATTTATACTTGACTCTTTATAATTCGCTTATTACGGATTAATTTTAAAATTTTAATTCATATTACAACATGTTATCTGGTTAAAACCGAGACAAATCCAACTTTATAAACAAGACGAACAACTGGCGGGAAAGAATTAACTACATGTTGGTATTATTGTATACATTTGCTACGTACGTTTTTCTTACTTATATTGCTTTTGTCTTGTGTGTCTGTCATTAATGTTATAATCATCAGAAAAATTAAAACATTTGTTTGAGACTTTTGATTTATTTTTAACAATGTTATTCTTAATCTCATGCAAACATCTCAACTCTGTCAGCTTGAATTTGAGTCTCGTTTCTACCAAAGTGGATATGTGACAAATGCCGCCAGTAGTTTTCCGTAGGTAGGTGGTCTTCCCAGTATCTTCCTCCAGCAGTTGTATCCTAGCCACCATTTTATCTTATCGTGTGCTGAACATGGCGTTAAACCCAACAAAACGAAACCAATTATCACCATGAAATGCAAAGTCTTGCTTTTTAGTTTCTTAACGTAATATGACCTCCGCATATCCGTCTCAATGTATGTATGTATGTATGTATGTATGTATGTATGTATGTATGTATGTATGTATGTATGTATGTATGTATGTATGTATGTATGTATGTATGTATGTATGTATGTACGTACGTACGTACGTATGTATGTATGCATGTATATTGTATCATTCTTGATACTTGCTGCTGCTACCGCTTTTGCCCCATAGCTCTTCTATCCTCTACCCATCCTCCTCCTCCTCCTCCTCCTCATCATGTAATTGAAAGTATATATATATATATATATATATATATATATATATATATATATATATATATATATATAAAATATGAGCGCATTTACGGGGAAAAATTATTTAAAATTAGGAGTACAAACTGCGCATCAAAACAGGGGATTCATTATAATGAAATGAAACTTCGTTCTCTTTGACTATAATTTTTCTAAATGTGAAATATACACAGATCATTTCCGAGTTTAATGAGTATAATGGATTATACAGGTGCAATGCGGATAGACATCAACTTTGCATTTAAACTGGAAACGTTTAAAAATAACGAAAAAATAGAATTATTATATACGAGACGCAATTCCGTTTAATACTTAAGATATTAATAAAAAAAAACGTGTGTAGATTGTTTAAAAAGGCCTCAATCAAAACTTTGCGAGATGACTATTCTTAACTCGTGTATGAATACTGTCATAAAATAAAGCACTGGCACAATAAGGTGGGGTTAGCATTGACATTTAAAATGACGATAAGAGTTGCGTCATGTGCAAACCGCAGTGATTGATTTACTTGTTGTCTGTACATGCTGTTAGAATATATTCACTAATTTCTGGTTATAAACATGATTATCAACTTTAAGTTTGATTCAGTTACTTATAATAAACGTAGGTGTGCCGAATTCTTCTACAACGTAATATATAATTAGGAATAAAAGTAACCACTATATTTGTGTGCAATTAAACATCACAATTGAAAAAAAAATGAGAAAATATAAAAAATTCAAAGTCTGAAATATTACATGAATAGATTTTTTTGCAGGTAATGGGCACATTATTATTATATACATAGACACATATAGACACACATACAGTCATCACACACATCTTTCAGAACTTTATAGCTCTATCAATGAGTAGATACAGTAACAATATCATTTACCTTAAATTTTAAGAGTTCTTTTGCTAACAACACTGAACTTAAACACCATAAAAAAAACTAAAAACAACAAGATCATTTCTCGTTTACGCATGTCTGGATAATTATGACATAATTAATTCATTATATATATATATATATATATATATATATATATATATATATATATATATATATATATATATATATATATATATATATATATATATATATATATATATATATATATATATATATATATATATATATATATATATATAAACACTCTGGAAAACTCCGAGACTGATTTAAAGTGATCACGTACGCTGATTATTTTGTAGTACGTCATGGCAGATAAGCAATCCACCTAACAGTCAACACCATGATACACCAGGATACCTCAATGACACGACATGACATAATTGATAATACCGACACTAGAAGACGAAACGCGGATAACGTGACACATGCTACCTTAAAATTCAGCTTAGAATCTTGACTGTTACTTTAAAAATGTAAATAAATATGGTATGATACAAATGATTAGAAACTGCGGTTACTGTATTATTCTGTATTCAAGCTGTCGTGTATGTAACGATTAATGGGCTGTAGTCCTATGGAATTTAATGGTGGAAATATATGTTATATAGCTTACATTTGTTACTAAGCAAGGCCACGTGACGTAGGCATAAAAAGGCCTGTAGCTCGAAACATAGTAGAGATGATAAAAATCTTTTTCTTGATGCATTTTGGGATTCAATTGACATTTGACACATATATACTCTTTCTGTTTATATAACAATGACGGGCTCATAGTCATTCCGTACCCAAGTCGTTTCGTACCCAGTGGAAATTGGTCGTTTCGTTCCCAAGGTGCTAGTCGTTTCGTACCCGAGGTCTTGGTTGTTTCGTATCCAGAGCGGTCGTCGTTTCGTACCCATTAATTTACAATGTCAAATATACAGTATTGTCATATTTACCGCTCCTTCACTAGGCCTAACCTTTTTCTTTCCTTAAAAATTGCACGAGCAAAGCATATTCAGGCAAAAAATTGAACACAATTACATTAATTGTATTGCTTTTCACTGTATAATAGTATCTATGTGCGAAAAATAATTAACAAAATTCACACTACCAGTAAAAAAAAAGAAAACGTTGGCAAGGCTTAAATGGCTGAATAAGTCCATTCGTTATTAAATCATTAATTAATAATGTCTAACGTGACTGAAAAAAAAAGTAAAAATGATTATGCTTTCAAAGCAACTAGAAATTATGTGATCTTTTAATAATGGGGTTGAATGCAGATCAAACAGAGTTGCTTGTTTAAGATTCTGTTCTCCAAGGACCAAAACTCGTATTAACTTCAATTTTTTTCGTCTGCTTTTAAAGGTGTTGAACGTTGTAGAATATTCGGACCGTCAAACCATTTTTATTAGACTGTCGGCCGTACTGGCATATTTGTGCAAAGTTTTGGACTCTTTCACCGACCTCAAGAAACTAACAAGTTGGTGGCATAATTTAAATTCTGTTTTCAACTAAGTATAAATGTTAATAGTTTTTCATGGCAAAATTGTTTTCGTTGTTTGGCATAATCTGTTTTATTTTGTTATCATCCTAACTTGGCACTGCATTTTAGATACATTAAATTCTGTGTTTTAAAAATGATATATTTAATTATTTAAAGAAACAAAGATATGTATGCATGTTTTGATTTTGCCAGTATTAAAACGTTTATAATGGAGCACCCCACGTCATGCAGCATATATTTTTCCAGAATAGAACTATAAAAATTATAATCCAATGAATGATTGAAGGAGACGTATCAGTAATCCGAAAGATTAGCTCAAACAGAATTCTTGAAGAACAAAGGACTAACATTATTCTGAATTGTACATTTCTGAGTTTTATTACATACATGCAGAAAATATAATTACTACATATATATTTATGTTTTAAGATTAAAAATCACTGTCTAATAATGCAATTAATTTGCCTTGTCAGTCAGTTTTTGGACCGCATATGCTGCTGCAATGTTTCAGTAATTTTGAAGAGATAACACCGTTCTGGTACTCTTCCCACACCGAGAATATTTTACCCTGAATTTTTTTAATATGTTTTTGTTTCTTCTGATATCTTTTCAGCTTTTTTCTGCTTGAACTTCAACTTACTCAAAATCCGTGGATTTTAACATCTGGTAACTTAAGATTTCATTTATTATGATTATTATAGAGTATATTTGTACTTTAGGTACAAAACGACACAGCACCTTGGTAAGAAATGACTAGTACCTTGGGTACGAACCGATTCATTTGGGTACGAAACGACTTGGGTAGCACTCGCCAGTTATTATGTACTTTTGAGAGAGTGATTAATGTAAGGTGAAGTTGTTTGCATTTTAAACATACACAGTAGAGAGAATGTTGGCATACCTATATACTACTTTCATGTAATGTGACTGAAATTGCTTTGGATATTGTACTTTTGGATATTTTAAATGATCTTAGCACACCGCTAACTAAAATGACTGCTCCCTTGTGCTCCAAAAATCAACCCGAATTTGTCTAAAGTACACTATCATTGGAAGCTATTAAAATAGGGAAAATGAATTTTGCCAGACCAGACAATACCAGCTTTTAAATGTGCAATCAACGAATTACCAAATACAAAAAATGTAAAATAAGTTTTCCTCTCTTTTTTATTACAATTTACTTCTGAAGTTTGGGAAGTGAAAATAAGCAAGTAAAGCTAGCACTTTTTTGAAAGATGCACATCTGGAGTAAGGTCAAGCTGTATACTCTGACCCATATTACACACATCAATTATACACCAAAATAAAGGGAATGAAAGGTTCTTTGAACAATACCTTAGATATACAAAATCTTTTTTAAATAGCCAGTATAACTAGTGAGGAAATTCTTTTTCTTTAAAATTCTAACCCTATGCTAAATACAGAGCTGTAGAGCGCCACTTTGGGTACGGAATGACCAGTTTCGACAATGACGTATGTGTACACAGTAAGTAATGACATTTATGAACACAAAAAACTATGATGAATGTGTTAAGAACACACGACGACGTACAACACTGAAACATATACATATACAAAATTATTATATACTCATTGCTTTCTCTTTTAACTGTACATTGTTAGAATCGTTCGATATTATGCGATATTGCACTCCTCGCGCTCAATTTATACTTAATGCAAGTGAATAAAGGAACTACTTTCCTATTGTAAACAAACAATTCTATTTTGTAACGAAGACAATTTTTAATAAATGAACTAAAGCATATATTTCATGGACTGCCACATATTAGCAAATGTTTCATAGACTGCCACATAGCAGCAGCTTTGGCACATTAGCGTTAACTTTTTTGATGCAAAGTTTCAGATTTAGGCTAGTTACTATATAGACGCCAGTTAGGGTCCTTACAATAATATGCAAGTTATGAGACATAAAGTGCCTTTCATAGCTGGTAATAAAAAATGGCAAAAATATACTTACAATGTTACATCCTGAATTTCCTAGTAGTTCTGCAAATCCGAATAACATGAACCATGTCATGGGTTCTTATGCTTGATTACACATTTCAAAATTGTACTGGTTAGAGACCAGCTCTCACCGCGTACCAATTGTTGCCATGTTAATAATAAATCGCGACCTCATGCAGAGTTTTGGTTCTTGTTTAAATAATAAAAAGAGTGATTATATCTGGCAAAATAAGCATCAGGTAATTAATATTAAGAGTGTAGTTATTATTATTATTATTATTATTATTATTATTATTATTATTATTATTATTATTATTATTATTATTATTATTATTATTATTATTATTATTATTATTATTATTATTATTATTATTATTATTATTATTATTGTGACAATTGGTACGCTGCCAGAATTGGTCTATAACCAGTACTGTAATTTCGAGTTTATTCCAGGTGCAGTTACATACTCCTTTCTACATTAAAAAATAAATAAACATTAATTCCACATCGTCTTTTCGATAATTGCAATCAAAAGACTTAATATTTTCCCACATTATGATCTGAATCATTCAATGCCAGAACAAAAACAAGCACGGATGTCAACACACTTCAAATACTGGTGGAATCCGATGTACGTTCTTCGTTTAGATAAATCCAGACCATAATCACAAAATTGCGACGAATCGACAAAAATACCAAAACGTATTCGTTCCAGATCAAATGGAAAAGTTGTTGTAATGTGCATTCATTAACTACATTACTCCAAATTTCAATTTTAAGTAGACCAAACGCCATTTTCTTTCGAAATTTACGTCTAGCTACGCGCGAACAACTACAACGTGCGCATTAATAATGTGGTTGTGTAATGATGCAGCTACGCTTGTTTATTTATTTTCGAGTACGGCATATATTCAGTTACTTTGTTTGTTGCAGTGTATTTTTTAAAATATATTTAAGCCTTAGGTTGAATAAGAAAATGAGCATATAATAAAAAGGTTACTGCAATTGAATGGGTCGTGCAGTATAAGCATCCGAAAAACTCGTTTAATTTTCCCTTACAAATGCAGTAGCCTATAACTATTAAATAAGAATTGAAATATATTTCTTAAACGAATCAAAATGACCACCCGATTTCCCTTTTTTAAAAAAAGTGTAAAAAGGCCACACTCCTTTAATTTGCCACTCAACTAGAAACGACTGAAGGCGGATGAACAAGTATGACTTGAACACAAATCTTCAGAAAGGACGGTGAAAATTATAAGTGTTGCATCTATTTACGGTAGCTGGCTAAATATTACAAAATATGATGAATCAGTGAAGATGACGTTCAGTTTATTCCACGTTTATCAGCTGATTTTTCTGATCCAGAGCACCAATGAAAATCTTTTCACTGATCAAGCATTAAATACCTTTACCAAGTGTAAAACAAACGAAAGAAAAATTGCAAAAAGAAGGAAACTTTGTAGAACAAACCAAGAAACATTGTAAAACAGAAGAAAGAAACATTATAAAAGAAAATAAGGAGAAGCCTGTAAAGAAAACAGGGTTAAATAATTCAAGATAGATGTACCTCTAACTTGTTCATTCTTTGAACAGTATTGCGTAATATATTTTTTCTGTGAGACTTTACTTATTACATGTTAACCAACTACTTCAGTAATGACTGTTTCTGTTTTAAATGTGGTGGATTAAGCATTTCTATGGTGTGCATACATAACAAATGCGTTTTATTTATGACTATAATAATATCACACTTTTGTATAATATAAGTAGCCAATGACCTTTAATGTAAAGTTGACTAAAAGAGTATCTAGTGAAGTGTATAAATATATTTCAGCTGGTGCAATCCTGTTTAGTACATTGTGTAAATTGTTTCATTTATCGATTTAAAGAAATTTGCTAATAAGCTTATCAAAGCAAAGATTACAAAAATTGACAATGTCTTCAAACTTTTGACAGTAATGGCAATAATCAATCAATATTATGTGGCCATCGGGAAATAGTCTCTAATATTTACGGTATTTGATATTTTTCATAGGCACAGCGTCATAGTCTGTCCAAAATCTTTACGTATAGTGTGATGTTTTTCTCTCTCATTATCGATCGATTTGAGGTACTTCGGGGGAAACCTAAAATGACTGCAGATCACTAGAATTGTCTTCCATCAATGGTGTTACTATTTGATTTAAATATTTTATTATTAGCTAAAGGATTTTTTTTTACATTCATCTGAACTTTTTTTTATTTAAAACTAAAATGACATTGTATAATGACTTGTATTTACATTTTCGTGTTTTAAAAGCATGAACAAAATTCACAACCCGCTGTTGTCATTCGCACAATCTTATTAAACTGATTCTGCCAAATTTAGAGTCACACTGGGTTTTGTTACTGTTCAAAAAGTCGTATATAGTCAAATTTGAAAGTATACTTACACACTTTTTTGTAAGTGATTATATTGCAAAAAGTGAGTTTTGGTATACAATTTTCATATCGTTGATTTTACAGTCGTTTCATCTCTGCCATTTTTAAATGTGATTTGTACTTCAGTTGTTCATGTCATCTATCAGTATTTTTTTCTTTTGCGTTTGAAATATTTTACAATTCATTATTTCTCCAGTATTGATTGTGTCATTTATGTTTTAAGTTTAAGTTCAGTTGCTACTAAATGTCAATGAAAGTTGAAAGATGAATATATCTTCAAAATTTATATATATCTACACACTGTAAAAGGTGTATCGCACTTCACTGTATTCTTCTGGTATAAAAAGACAATTCCTTTTCCCAAAATAAAATGATTCTGGTTAATTTTCTTGTAATTCTTTGGAAAATAAATCTGCATGGATGAATTAAAATTGCACATGGTAAGTTTTTGTACAGGAAAATGCTTAGTATATATCTCATGTGCTTTTGTCACGTTGATATATTTTTTTTTTGTCTAGTTATGTAGTTTGTTTTCATGCTTGCTTTTGATTTGAAAATTTTTATTTCATGTCTCCTTTAATTGGCTGAATATATTGCTCTATAGTGTTTAAATGTTTGGTTATTTAAATACATGTTCAACTTTATATATGTCATCCTGCTTGTCATGCTGAGATAATTATTATTCGTAAAATATACCATATGTATCCGCTCAATGTAATCTTACACTTGGAAATGAATGGAGTATCTACAGTTATTTCCCTGATAGGAAAATGTTTCCCCTGGTAAGTTCGGAAACTAACCGTTTAAAAAATTGTTTTGTTTAGTTTTAAATTTTAACCTTTTTTAAAAACGATTTTAATATTTTTCACTTGTGAAACATCTGATAAGATTCATCCATTGTCAGAAGGTGGTGATGATGATGTATAATCTTCCACTTATCGTTAACTAGGAGATGATCGGCTACGGCATTATTGCCCGGATCAAGTAAATAATAATATAAGATATGAAATTGAATGGGTGGAATAACAGAGATCTAAGCAGATATATAGAAAAACACGAGCTCCGTATGTAAAACATAGCAATTTAATCAGTTACATAAACAAGATAAAGTTGATTTTTTTTAACGATTTGATTTCTTTTAGAAATAGAGTTACAAAATTTATGCGAAATTCAATTAGCCTTTTGTTATTTAGATATAACAAATTTCATCACAGTATCGAGTGACTGATCGAACTCAAATTGCCGGCATGTCAGAATCATCTGGTTGCTTCGTGTCTTTCCAAATTACTGTTGGTGATAGGTCGGTGTTGCCGTATTTCTCCAATTTGCCAACTCTCTCTCTCTCTCTCTCTCTCTCTCTCTCTCTCTCTCTCTCTCTCTCTCTCTCTCTCTCTCTCTCTCTCTCTCTCTCTCTCTCTCTCTCTCTCTCACTCTCTTCTGTAACCTCTACGGGTCATCAACCTCTTAGTGTAGACTGTGCTTTTTCCCACTGTGCATTGCAGGTATGAAGCTATTTTTCCTTCAGTTTAAAATATCATTTCAAACCTAAATACGTGTCAGGGAGTATTTGTTTCTCTTGGAATCACGCAAAATTCCCACTATATCATCTGTCGCAATTCAACAAAATTTAGCTATCGTCATTTTGCAACCTCATACAGACTCATAACCATATTACTATAAATTAATGTCCTTTCTAGCCTATTCTGGTAATCCTAACTGGAATCATGACATAATTAGACCTATGATAAATTTTACTCTACTATGCCCGCCCTGTTGAATATCTCTGCTGCAGATTTTGTTTTGTCTGAGCAACTTGAAAAATATTCAATAGTTTAAAGCAAAAACAATATTTAATTTTCCAGTTTTATAACACTTTTCCGTCATCAAATCGTATCTTTTAGAGCTTTCTCTATTAAAGATTTCTCTAACTCGTATGTATGTATGTATGTATGTATGTATGTATGTATGTATGTATGTATGTATGTATGTATGTATGTATGTATGTATGTATGTATGTATGTATGTATGTATGTATGTATGTATGTATGTATGTATGTATGTATGTATGTATGTATGTATGTATGTATGTATGTATGTATTCATGCATGGATGGATGGATGGATGGATGGATGGATGGATGGATGGATGGATGGATGGATTGATGGATGGATGGATGGATGGATGGATGGATGGATGGATGGATGGATGGATAGATGCATGCATGCATGCATGCATGCATACATACAATCCCTGACACACGTGATCCCTTGGTGGATCCAGTACGCTTGAAAGGGTTGTTATTCGCCATATGATTTGTATTCTTTATATATATATATATATATATATATATATATATATATATATATATATATATATATATATATATATATATATATATATATATATATATATATATATTCTTTATATATATATTCTTTATATATATATTCTTTATATATATATTCTTTATATATATATATATATATATATATATATATATATATATATATATATATATATATATATATATATATATATATATATATATATATATATATATATATATATATATATGGTGTTAAGGTGTTATTAAAAGGCCACGTGCATCAATCTGCAGCGTCAACTTTTATAGTGAACAATTTTCAAAATTCCTACAAATCTTTGAAAGATATGATTCTATGGTTGACTTTGATAAATCTGCCAACTCAATGGCTGATTGATGAAACCGTGCCATTTCTATCACTGACTGATAAAACTGTGCCATTCCTATTGTTGACTGATAAACATACATAGCGGCCAGTATATTCGGTGAAGGCAGAAACCTTGAAAACACCAGAGGAGAACCAAAAATCAACGGGAAGCTGGTGCAAGCTTTCTCACATACCCACATTCTATTTGTAAAGCGTTCTTAAAATTCTAATGACAAAGCTGCTAATTATTCTTCCATTATTTGATGATCATGCTACAAGAAGGAAAGTTTGTATTGAATTTTAACCTGAAAATTACAGTTGAAAGTTTAATTTTTTTAAGATAAATTTATAATTCATCATAATTTATCTTGTTGAACACAATAAACAATTAATCAACTATATGAATTCAAAACTCTGTCTAACTAATGCAGGTGTAAAATCACAAACCTCAGAATAAAAGTTTCATTAAGCATAATATTATATGGTTTATGCTCCTGTATTTCTTTGTCATGAGTTGCTAATACAGATGATTGCCAGGATGACATTACTAACCTAAATATGATTAATCATAGTTTTGGCAGGAGGCATGGCTCCACTATCTAATGTGAATCATCCTCCTCCTCCTCATCCTCCTCATCACTATCATCATCATCATCATCGTCGTCGTCATCATCATCATCATCATCATCATCATCATCATCATCATCATCATCATCATCATCATCATCATCATCATCATCAATCTCTTATCCAAAGAGATTGTTGGGTCACCACAGTTGACTTTACATCAAATTCTCTCCATCTTTCCCTGTTCTCTTTTGTTCTTTGGGAATCTCCAAATCCTATGCCTGTCCATTCCTTAATGTTGTCTTCCCACCTCTTTTTCTTTCTGCCTCTTCTGCACCCCCGCACTGTGCCTTGCAAGATTGTTTTTGTCAGTCCAGACGATCTTGAGACACGACCGTACCACTTCAGTTTGCGCCTTTTTTTTTTTTTTTTACAGTGGTTGGTCAATGTATGAGATGCCCACAGATTTTGCGGTAGCATTTCATTCGAATGTTTGAATCCTTCTTTGTAGATCTGATGTGAGCGTCCATTTTTCATTGATATGACAATTAAGCGCATCAGACTTATGTTTGAACGAAAAACAATGTTGACATCTCTCTCCATATTGGTCTCAATCTGGTTGTTATTGCTGTTGTCTGGAGTGAGGATGTGATATAGGCAAATATCATGAATAAAATAATAAGTGGGAAAGATTACATATTTTTTCAACAGAAAAAAATATCATTCGAATGATCAGGTTGCTTTGCGGGGAAGGTTATTTAAAAAAAGGCCAAATAGTGCAATTTACATGCAATAGAAAACTACACTGAGATAATACTGAGAGACTACGTTGTAATGATTGTATTGCATACCAACTTAACACGGTGCAGCGAGTGTTGCATTTAGCTTACACATGGGGCCTTACGTATGCCTCATTTGGCAAATATCACGACGCAAGGTAATGTAGGCTGCCATATAGGTTTTCTTCCAGTCAATTCAGTTCTAGGACCGAAAGCTACAATGGAGGTATGTCTGTAACCTAATGGCTATCGAACGTTCGATATAAACAGTACTGTTGTGGTCAGTACAGTCAATAGCGATGAAACGTCCGAACCATATTTGCAATGTATACTGCCAGCGGAATCATTCCATTTTTTTTACATTTCACATAATTTTCCTTTTCTGTAATTATTAATTCGCCTATATTCAGCTATATTAGTCAGTCCTTCTTAACACACGTCTAAATTCTAAGATATTTAAAAATGCGTTAAATTTCCTGTATTTTGTAAAATGTGCATTATATTTTCTAATATAAAAAATAGTATGCTGATTTTGCTTGCAACCATGAGAAATACTGTCACCTGTTGGAAGTATTTCGCTTGTGTGTGAGAAGGCACTTCTCGTAAAGCAAAAAGTGTGGTTTAACAGAAGAAAAACGTTATTTCTATGAAAATTAGGATTGATTCGGTAAGATAAATGCGAAATTGCATAGTTTATAAGAAATGCCGAGTAACAGTGAAAGACTGTGTTTGACATATACATATGTATTCTTGTGCCTCCTGCTCTTCTACAATGGAATATATGCTGTGTCAGTCATGCCATGTTTTGTGAAAGAGTTTAAGCATATCTTTCAATTCAATTATATATACATTGGCTGGGTTTTATTGACATTGCTTGTATTGGTGTTAGATATCTGTTAGCATTGTTTTGTGTGTGAAAATACTGTGGATCAGTCAGTTTAGATCTTTGTTCTACAGCCAAGTCAGATGTGCTTTAGAAAGAAGCATTTAAGGAAGTTATTTAATGCGACTGGCGGTGGACATAATGACAAATTCATGCAAACGATGAAGGTCCTGTGTATCAAGAAATGAAAGTATAAAACAATACAATTGTGCTCAGAATATCAGTTATTAAAAGCGAAACAGATATCCGCTTAAGAGAAAGTTGTGCACCGTATTTCAATGAAGCATAAAACGAGGCTGCACGTGTTTCAAGGCGATGTTAAGTAAGACAAGTTTCAAATGAAACGATCTGCAGACATTTTGGATGGTTACAGAATGGTAATCCAATAGTGTTTGAAACATTATGTTATTGACATCTCATCTCTCTTATTTATGTGAGGAAGCCTAGAAGATAGTAGAGTATGGTGGCAGTCCTGTAACTTTGAACACTGAAAGTCACAAACGGGAACTAGCGAACATCTTATGGTGTATTTGACATAGTTGTGGGACAAAATTTCAATTGCATACAGCCATGCAGATACATAGACAAATATATATGCATCATGTACATAAGGACTTATGAGTAGAGATTAGGTCAATATTTCAAACGTCAGACACTGACAATATTATCATTAATTTACCAACAATCATATACAATCGTGTCATTTTGTTTCTCATAAAATTCAGCTTTTGGCCAATACATTCATCCATACATTTTATTAGGATCTACGTTTTAGGATTCCAGGACTGAATACAACGTTCTCCATTAGCGTACAGTATGTGCAGAGAAAAAAGGATTCTGTTCATTTAACAGAGTGTTAAAAAATTCCACTTCTCTCTGCACTCAATGGATTTTGATAAGTGATAGTGCCATTTTTGTTTCGTTGTAATCGAACTCCGTATGGATGCACACTGTACAAAGTTTTGGTATGGATGCTATTCTTTCATTATCTCACCGCTTATTGTTACACTATACTGTATTGAAGGAAACAAGATGACGCTATTACCAAACATTATAGCCATTTCTCCGCAATCAATAAGTCACCCCACCCACCTATACTAAATTATGCATTACCAATAGTCGTGAGAATGGAAAACTTAAAATGCAATAAAATGGAGCGAATGTATTTGTATCCAGGCATATCCTTTTATTAGTTCTCAACTATACCAATCAGCACATACTAACTGAATCATGACTGTAATTTTGGATATTACTCATTTATTGCTTACAGTGATTTATTAGCCGTCCTAGGAGCTGTCCAGCACATGCTACTCGCGTCTATCCCATAATTAATAATAAATGCATGTAAACTACCGTATTAACAACGCGGCTGTGCTTTATAAGTCATCGTAAAACACGGTACTATATATATATATATATATATATATATATATATATATATATATATATATATATATATATATATATATATATATATATATATATATATATATATATATATATATATATATATATATATATATATGTATGTATGTATGTATGTATGTATGTATGTATGTATGTATGTATGTATGTATGTATGTATGTATGTATGTATGTATGTATGTATGTATGTATGTATGTATGTATGTACGTACGTACACGTACGTGCACGTACGTACGTACGTATTTATGTATGTATGTATGTATGTATGTATGTATGTATGTATGTATGTATGTATGTATGTATGTATGTATGTATGTATGTATGTATGTATGTATGTATGTATGTATGTATGTATGTATGTATGCATGTATGTATGTATGTATATATATATATATATATATATATATATATATATATATATATATATATATATATATATATAAATATATATATAAATATATAAATATATAAATATATATATATATATATATATATATATATATATATATATATATATATATATATATATATATATATATATATATATATATAAAGAGAGAGAGAGAGAGAGAGATA
Organism: Potamilus streckersoni; assembly: GCA_016746295.1. Lineage (NCBI taxonomy): Eukaryota > Metazoa > Mollusca > Bivalvia > Unionida > Unionidae > Potamilus > Potamilus streckersoni. Next base: position 14,891 of record JAEAOA010001117.1, on the reverse strand, counting down.
CTCTATTTGACCAGATTGTATCTTCTCTGCGTACTTTATTTATATTTGGTGTCTTTCATTGTTAAGTATAAACAAAATCTCCCTTACAGAAATTCTGCTTTGTGACGTGTCAGTATTACAATGACATATTACTATTTTTAATGGTATGAATTTGGAATAATCTTAACTATACAGTCTATGTCATGTGCGTGGGGAAAGTGTTTTCACAGGCAGCGTTTGTCATCCATCCCAACCTCTGTTTCGACATAATTAAATAAACATTATATAAATTCTCATCTGAATATGCATGACGTCATGACATGTAATTTGAGTCACCATAAATCTGACATTCCTGGACTGATTTGAAGGAAGAAATATTAATAATGATAGCTGCGTTACCAGTCACACTCAAAACGAATTTCAGTAAATGACAGTAATTGGCAACGAATTTATTTGTAGATTTTTGTTACAGTAATCAACAGCAAGCTCCCAAACAAAATGCGAATTCTTCACTCAGCCAAGATGATTGATGGTTGTTATTTGTTTAGTTTTAAGTATTCCCAAATTACATAGAGTGTTTTGATAAAACTTAGGGTGGAATTATATCTCAGTAGATCCATTATTCTTTCAACTACGATAAAGACCAATAGATTATATTTGTAGTAAGTTATATCCTTACATTTATTCACACACACACACTCACACGCGCGAGACCTTTTGGTGTTATTAACACACACACACACACACACACACACACACACACACACACACACACACACACACACACATATTAACTGATTACGTTTATTTTTGTTTCCACCTTGTATCATGACACAATTCATTACAGTTTTGACGGATCTTCCCCCAAATAACAGCAATAAGATTGATCATTTTGCTGACTGATTTCAGCTTTTGTTCTTTTTCAACTAAATGAAGTGACGTAAAATGCTTGTTAATTTATACCGATGTTACCTTTTCGTATCATTATGCGAACTGTGTGTGCTACAGAATCAATAGGAATTAAAAACAAAATAGCGCCAACTTCTATTTAATTCTATTCGGAAAGTCACGAGAATTATATTCGAATTCTGTAAGGATTAACTGTACAAATTCATTTGTACAAAAATTTTCAGGAAAGTGTCTGGGACGTCGTGGAATATTATATGTTTACTTTTAAACGGAGTCAAAAGCGTCACATATTTTGGAGGATTGAGAAATAACATGAAGGATTGTTACTAAAGATTACACTATTTGTAAGGATGTATTGACAATCGAATTGTTAGATCTTGCAATATTAAGAGTGATTACAGTTGGATGTTTGGTGTACAGGTAAAGGTATGCACTTTTAATACGTAACTCCTTGCTTTTCTTAATTGTTTGTCTTATTTGCATCTTTATTGTTAAAGTTTATTTTCATTCACAGCAACTGCGATTTCGGGGCTTATCAGTAGTATATGTATTTGAGAATTTTAATTCAAAAATGGTTTTAGCTAAAAAGAAATAATCCTCTCTAAAATAAATATTATCTGACATTTTTATCACCTCTGTTACGGGCTTGTTATCCCCTTGTATGGTTTTGGTTATAATAAATTGGGGTGGGGTATTTCCAATGTTTAGATTATGGCACCCACCAGGATCGATTATGGTTCAGAAGTTGGGTTAGCTCTGAGCCCTCAATCAGCAATTCCGACAGTTAAATAATAAAAGGTACAAAAGTTGAAATTCAATAACAACAATTTCATTAACGGATAATAGTCAATCGCTGGAATTTCTACAATGCGCCCCTTTCGCTCGACCCTTTGAGCCTATCTCATCATATGAGTTCTAGTGTGAGAGTTTCGCCCTGTCCTTGGTCTTTACTCATCTTCCTCTTCTCTGTCTCTGTCTCTGTCTCTGTCTCTGTCTGTCTGTCTGTCTGTCTGTCTGTCTGTCTGTCTGTCTGTCTGTCTGTCTGTCTGTCTCTCTCTCTCTCTCTCTCTCTCTCTCTCTCTCTCTCTCTCTCTCTCTCTCTCTCTCTCTTAGTAACTCGGGACTTCTACCTCTAACTGGAAGTTGCCCCCAAAAGCTTCCTCTAAAACACATGGATGGTACACTATTTTTTTCTGCTTTCACACCTCATACTATACCCATATAGCTTATCATTAGATAAAGCTAACAAATTTCATCAGTCACGCATCCATTCACACCGAAATACGCATACACTCTTTTATGGTAAAACACAATATAATAACACAACATAAGAAAACAACATCACAAAAGCACGATATAAATTAATCGTATGCATACAACGATAATTGATTCACACCAATACATACTCATAATTCGATTATGCTGACAATATCACAAAATCAGACGCATATATTTGCATCACAACTCATACCAAAATATACAAAAATTCAAATATCTATGCTCTGATATATTCAAACATCTATTTTAACAAGTGAACGCTAACATATGCATTACTAAAGGTACTGGTTACTACAGAGTGACCTATCAAAGACTCATACTATTAATTCCGCTGAACTATCAATCTACATAATTCTCTAAGTAACACAAATTGATGTCTCAAATAAGCTAATAAATAAAACACTACAAAGTAATTCTATAATTCTGCGTACTATACGCACTAAAACAATCCCAGTAATGTTGTAAACATAATAGCAATACTTACAAGTACGACGCTGTAATGTTTTGCAAAAATCGATCAATAATCTATCTTTCGAAGCTTATTTATTTGTTTGCAATTCTTTGTCCTATATCTTACGCCAATTCACGAGTGGCGTCTCACTGAGTATGATTCTTACCAGGGTAATATCTTACCCACAATGCCCGCAGGTATACTAACTAATTATTGGACAGATGTCAGACGATCTTTTCGAATCTAGGATTTAGATTCACCCCCTGGCTGATGTCCGATTGGATATTGTGGGATTGACCCAATGAACTGAACTGTCAGTGTTTCTTGTTGTCTTTCTACGTGGCGGGTAGAATACGCTACGTTTACCCTGTGGGCTTCCTTTTGATCTCGGACCAATGTATAACACATAGGTGCAAGTTACAAGGTTGGACCATAAAGATGAGTTTTCTGACGACTTACATAATCGCTTGACAGTGGCCGGCGGCGATGTTCACATCAAGCGCATTGATACACCAAACTTTTATACATCCAATTACCTAGCTTGAAAGAACATGACACTCACAGAGACCCATTGCCCTAAAAATACAACCCTCCTTGAAATTTTTATCTAAAAAACGATGAAAGTTTGAAACCAAAAGGTTATTCTAGCTCAATAAATTTTTCATATTAAACAAATAAAATGTTATATAAGATGGGATATCAAACAACGTCAGCTCATGAAGGATTTAATTTAAGAAACAGATCCTGTAAGAGATTTAATTCAATCAAATCAGCCTCACGCCATACCGGTATAACAACTAAAATAATAACTAATTATCAAAAATGTTGTATATCATATATCACCAAGATATGAATCAGTATGGTTATTCGCAACTGAAAATGACGAATAAATAAGAGGTTGGGCAGTTGATTTAATGATACTTAATGACAATGTAGTTGATGATTTATCTGATAACGATATTTATCAAGATATAAATATTTGTTTAAAACAAAAAATAATGGTCCTCACAGAGGACTATTTTGAAGCTTTATTTAATTATAAACTTAATTAAGGACAACACAGTTACCTATTGACTAAATTATAAACTTAATTAAGGACAACATAGCTACATAAATACTTAATTATAAACTTAACTAAGGACAGCACATACACAACGGTGTCTTCTCTACGTACAACAGAAAATTAAAAACTCTTCCCCATTATCAACATGGGGAGTGCAAATGAGCATCCACAAAGTAGAGACATGGTGGAAAATTGTATTTTTTCTGTTGAATTTCGAGGTCCTACTCCCACTAATTAAAGAATTTTGGCATAATCTCGCCATCGCCGGCAATGTGCCGGATCTCAAGAATAGAACTCAAGCAATCGACCACCGAATATATATATATATATTTGTACAGAAAAAAAGGAAATCCTAATGTTGGCTGAAGACAAAGGTTGTTATAACATGGACTGTTGCCAAGGATTAAATCAATAATGCAATAATGTCTATGACTTTTCTGAAATTGCTACTCAGACTCTGTATTATATGCTGTATTATAGGAAAAACAAAGATAAATAGAAGGGAAAAAGAAAGGCAAATACAAATAAAAAAATGATAGGCAAGTAGAATCACAAAAGGAAGAAACGAAATAGAAAAAAGGGAGAAAGAGAGACAGATGCAAATTAAAATTAAAAAAAAATTGGATTTGGCAAGTGACAGGCATGATTCCACATTTCATGCAAATTCAAATTTTAACATTCTAGGAAATATCAAATTAGTTCCCCCATTTCCCCCATTTAGGTAAAAGAAGTAGACAAATATTTTATTCTTTTTGAAAAAGTAGCCGAGCACTCAAAATGGCCAAGAGAGTATTGGACTCAATGATTGCAGAGTGTACTTTATATATACAACAAAGTTCTGATTACGATTTGGTTAAGGAATGCATCTTTAAAAGGTTACGAGCTAATTCCTGATGCTTATCGACAGAAGTTCAGAAGTTACAAAATAGAAATTATACAAACTTTTGTTGAATTTGCTAGGGAAAAAGAACAGTTGTTGAAGAGATAATGTCTGTCTGAGACAATTGAACATGATTATGAAAGACTTGAACAACTAGTATTACTCGAAGTGTTCAAAAACTATATACCTAGTGATATAAAAAAATCACCTTGAAGATCATGAGGTCAAAACCATGGAAAATGCTTCTCTGGCTGCTGATAAGTATTCCTTAACTCATAAAGTTCCTGCTGTAAACAAATCTTCACTCAGAAATCTACTGATAGAAAGGTGTTTCAAGCAAATACGACTCTCATTAAAACTCAATCTGACACAAATTATAAAAATCAAGCCTCTGAGAGACTTGATCCAAAATCCTTGTCTCTACGTACATGTGCCTATTGTAAGAAAAAAATGATACGTCATTTCCGAGTGCTTCAAATTGAAATATGGGCATCAGAATCAAGATAGACCTATCCCACATGCGCTAAGAGGTCAAGGTCAAGGTCATGTATTGAAAATAATACATTTGTTTGGTTTGATAAACCCCAGTCTTATTGTGTTTTGGAGAATTTTTAACCATTCATGTCGAAGGGTTCTATTTCACTCTTAGTGATTTGGCCAATCCTATCCCAATTAAATTTTAAGTGATACAGGAGCTTCTCAGAGTCTTTTAGTTTCAGGCGTTTTGCCTTGTTCTGAGAAGATCTGTTCTAATGAGAGTCTTCTCATTCATGGATTATATTGCGGCTTTGCTAATGTTCCTCTCCATTCTGTTAATTTGTTATTAGACTTAGTTACAGGACCTGTGACCGTCGGTGTAATGTATACTTCACCTGTTGATGGCGTCCATTTGTTGCTAGGCAATGACTTAGCTGGAGACAAGGTTGTGGATAATCCATTTGTAACTGACAAAACCTTTTTTGGATCAGAAAGTTGATCATATTGAAAAAGAAATCTCTGATTTTTCAGTTACAAGAGCTTTGGCAAAGAAAACTCTTGAGAATGATTTTGATAAGGAATGTGTTCCTTTAGCTGGCATATGTATTGGTCAGGTTTTTGATGAGGTCACCTTCACTTCTACTTTGGATCAATCAAAAGATGTTGATCATTGTAATCCTCTTTTTAATGCTCATTCCCTTTTATTTGATCAGAGTTATCAAGGATAATCACTTGTCGTTGCACAGTAGAAGGACCCTAAGATGTGATGTTTGTTTCGGCGGGGTGTTAGTGAAACTGAAGCAACTGAAGTTCATGTCTATTACCTCATTAAAATTTGAGTTCTTATGAGAAAACGGAGACCTACCGATGTACCAGCTAGTGACGAATAGTCAGCACTTTAACTTTAATTTTGTCTTCAGTCGTTGTATTGCAGCAAAATTTTCATTGAAAATTTTCATACTAACAAAACCATCATCTTTAACTAATTTATGTCTGTGATTAATGTCAATTAACAATTTATATCGACATTATTTTTCGAACATTTTCCACCGTTATGCCGAACACCGAGCTGTTCGTTAACTTGAAAAAGATTTTCCCAAATTCAGTTTTAACCACAGAAGGACGTTTCGTATTTATGTCAATGTAATCTGGCATCCACCTCGACTAATCAAACTTTAGCAAGCGATGTACTCCTTAGAATTAGTCCAGAATATACTGCTTGTTTTAAATTTTTGTAATGTATAGCATAATTTCTCTTATTTAACAAATTTAGAACTAGCTTGTTAGGAATCGATTATTTTTGCCGTTGTCGTTGCTCGTTATAAAGACGATAATATACTATAATCAATCATCACTGAATCTTCGGAAAACGAATAAACGTTATGTAGATTGTGTAACAAACTAGGATAATCTAGATCAACTTCATAAAAAATTAAATATCTTAAAATTATGTTTAGTTTTTCTAGGTAAATCTTTTTCAGTTTCTCTAAGAAATTGATCTGGAGCTATAAAATGAAATCCACCACGAGGCATTGGTTATGATATTGCAAAGCCATACAAATTATTTTGATCTAGATAACTAATATAGTTGGATGGGAGATTTTTGTCATAATTATTTAGATATTTGTTATTAGCTACTGAATATTTTTTGTTATAACATGATTCCGCCTCTGATACCTTTTTCAATATAGCTAAACATATTAGCATCTCTCATGAGAACAAGTTCTATTTTGCTCTTTTTGAGGAGTGTCCCAAAATAGCCGGGAGCAGAATAATACCAACAGGGATGTCAGCCATAAATTTTATGACTCTCAAAAACATCTGCTAGCAAAAATGCATGTTTTCAAATGTAAAACATGATAAACCTATCATTATCAGGAAGAGAAGTTTCATTATACCTGCTTGAATCATCGAGATACTCATAAAGGAAAAATACCTATTTTTGGTCAAATTTATATAGTTTTCATTAAAGCAACTTATTAGGCTAGCGAAATTGGTACAGCCTTTTACAAGCTCATATAATGATGCTGCTATAAATTGCATACTGTCAATGAAATGTAATTTACAGGGCGTCACTGACATCTACTTTTCAAAATTATTTGGAATACATTTTATTGTAGAATTTAATCTTAGTTTAGTTTTAATATTTTCATCACCAAATGCTTCTACAATGATATGACTGTCATAGCCACGAAAGTTATGTAAAACTACAGGAATAAAATCTTGAGTATGAACTTATAAATTGCAACTGTTAGGAGCTGCTCCACTATATTGGCTGGTCAAATGACAATGATCTCGCACCTTATTACAAACTCCGTTAGAGTTTTTCAACACATATAACAATCAACTGCTTCATAGAAATTAAGTTGTTGTTTCGACCTTATTTTCATCGGAGCTGTTTTATGTAGTATCTTAGAAATTTTCTAAATTTCGTCGATAAAATTGTGTTAGTAAACATACAGCTGAATTTTCACTTCTATATAACATTTTTGGAGTTCGCAATTTATCGTTAGCGCATCAAACTACTTTATAAGCTATTCCGCAACAGTTAACATTTAACGGATAATAAATAACCTGACGTGAAGTAATTTGCATCAGAGAACCAGGTGGAACTCTTAGTGAAAAACTGTATATTGTTTGTCCTTTACTGCCCTTAGCAGAGTTAGATCAAGTTGCAATAGAGCAATTTATTACTATTGCGTTTACATCGTTATATTTAGTAGCAGTACACCGTCATACATTCTGGTTTCATTTGGAGGTGCAGTATAACTTTTATAAAAAATGCTACCTGTGGTGCGAGACTTTTTGGATTGGTAAAATCAACTGGTATACCCGGTTTTATTGTTATTCTAGCTCGTAAGGTATCCTAGTTTGGTGTACGCTCAAAACTATCAACTACACCTTTATTTTTATATTAGTTCTTTTATTGTTTTATATAGATCAGTTCTGTTGTAGGATCATTGTGAAATTTTAATTAATTTCCGTGCGAACAATAGTGGAGGACTTGGATTGGTGTAAATAACTTAAAATTTATCATTTACTCTAGTTTTTACATTAGCTGTAAAATTTCAACAAGTGCATGCAATTAGTCAAATTTCATGTTGTTTTTCACGATCTAGTTCTATTGGAGGAATATACTTTACCGAAAATTTTGCGCTTTTTTATCAGATTGACTAGAGTCTAGTAATAACGTTACTGACATGTTAATACATTTTCCTATCTCGAATTGTCCTGTATGCTAATAATTTCATTGTCAATTTCATCACCATTTCCAGCTTCTTTTGATGATATCAGTAACAATTATCTGCCAATAATTTAGCAACTGATGAAAATATTTTAACCCTGTTCCTGTTTTTTCTATATTAAATTCCAGGACTTTTATCAAATGCAAAAAAATCCTTTTAAAATCATACCCCTTACCAAAATCATTTTCTCTACGGTATTGTGCTGTTTGTACAACTACTACAGTAATAATACCATCTTTTATTCTATCATAAAGTTGAAACAATTATTCCTCTTCTGTGGTTGTGTTTAACTCATTTCTAGCAGCAATACCGTCTCTCATCATTTTATTTAAATTATTTATAAGTTTGTCAAATTCAGCATCATTCCATTTATTTATATTATCAATATTTTAAATATTATTTTTCACTAAACATAACCGTATTTGTAATCTCTTATATTATTATTTGCTTGTTTTATATATCATCGTCTTCTATCATCAACTCCATTAAACTTTACCGTCAACTCTCAAACTCTTTCTTGCTCCTTTTCAATATCTTCTAATTTTTCTGATAATCTTTTTTAGAATATCTTAAATCTCCCATGTTGTTAAACCTGCTAATTTTTGTTCAAATGCCAGTGAATTATTTATCAGCTGATCAAGTTCAACTTGTCTTGAAACATGATCAGCTATAGTTGCTACAAATGCCTAGGATAATCTTCTTTTTTCTTATTCAGATCTTTCAACAATGTTTCCAGCAGTAGCTTCTTGTTTATTAATTAATCCAAGTAAACTCTTTTTTTTTATTTTTCTAAGTGCTTCTTCTGATAATGGTTTAGTTTTAGTTTGTTTCCAAGGAAAACTTCAATAACTGCTTTGAGAACATCTACTGTTGTTTCTGCGGCATTAATTTAGAAAAAAAAACGTATCCACCAATAAATATTGCTGATACACAAGCTGTTAGCTATACACAACTAAAAATTGTAGACAATAATAAACTAGAAAAATCTGGTGGAACTTACACGGTACCTTAGATAAGTCAGGGGAAAAATCATAAATTTAGAGATCAGGTATCCACCAGCAAACATAAATCAAACTCAAGCGGTAAGTTAGTTGCAACTGAAGTATGTTGTATGTTGATGATAACAGACTTGATAAAATAAGTGGGACAATTACAGGTAATATTATCATGAATCAAAAGAAAACTTCATACCTTGAAGACTCAGCCGCAGATACAGACGCAGCATCAAACATTTACGTCGATGATCAAGGATCTAAGTATGTATTAGTGCATTTGCAATATGAATAATAACGGTATTTATCTCAGATGACCAGAATCAGAAAACAATGTTACAATACTATAACACAATACGTAGAGTTATATCATATTTACCACTGCTAGTGACTCTAGTGGAGCGTCATTTAATCCGTTTTTGATAATAATTTTCGGCGTTGGTGTTTCTCTTGCAACAGCGTGTAATAAAACCACGTCGTGTGACTAAACAATGCTTGCAAAACAGCAATTATCACTTATAAAAATTTCTTGATCCGATAGGCTCTTAATTGCGTGGGATAAAATATGATATGGATGTTTTAATACGAAATTTTTGTATTTTTTGACTGTATGTTAATAAACATTTTGCCAATGAGAGTCAGCAGATATGAAAAAGATTATAATAAAATATGGGTTGCAACAGTAGTAGATGTTTAATTTTGTATAACTTTAGTAACATCATTATCAACTATATTGTCAATAAATGTCATATGCCAAACCTTTTTCAACCTCTCCAAAACTTTGAAAGAGGCGGGTGTTTATGAGACAGCATCATCTTTGGGATTCAAACTTTCATCATTGTTTGAGATACAAATTTGGAGGAGGGTTGCTTTTTTTAGGGAGAGGGGTATCTGAGGTGATAAAAATGTCAGAATCCAGACAATACTGAATAAAGATTCCCTTACAAAATCTCAGAAATGGGGTTTGTGTGTATGCGCGCGCTTGTGCGTATGTGTAACATCATTTATTTCGTTGATGTGCGTATGATCGAGATGGTATAGGTGTCGAAGCTTGTAAGTAAGGCCATGGGTGTCGTTTATCCGTGGACTCGAGTTCGAAACTACGTAGTGTAGCAATTCAAATTCTCTACCCAGTTGCATTTAATATATAACGCATACAACAAATAGAAAATAAAAAATTCTATGATTATATTTTAAAGAAAGAAGTCACATCCCCAGTATCAGTTCCAAATTGTAAAATAATGTTCAGTGATTCTAGTGAAATCCTCAATGCCAACATTACTAGTGATTAAATTACGTCACGTTTTAGTAAACCTAAAAATTGTGAAATGTGCACCAATGACGTAATTTTAAATGAACACATAAAAAGCAACCTTTACACCTTTTATGAGTCTTTTCAAATTAAAGTTTGATTTGGGAATTATACCAGATTATTGGCTGTAGAGAATTATACTAGATATTTGGCTGCATGGTGTTATTCCAGATGCTTGGCTGTATGGCATTATTCCAGTGTTTGGCTGTAGATAATTATACCAGATGATTGACTGTAGAGTGTTATACCAGATGTTTGGCTGTAGCGAATTATACCAGATTTTGGCTGTAGCGAATTATACCAGATGATTGACTGTAGGTTGTTATACCATATGCTTGGCTGTAGAGAATTATACTAAATATTTGGCTGTAGTCTGTTATACCAGATGTTTGGATGTAGCGAATTATACCAGATTCTTGGCTGTAGCGAATTATACCAGATGATTGTCTGTAGGGTGTTATACCATATGCTTGACTGTAGAGAATTATACTAAATATTTGGCTGTAGTCTGTTATACCAGATGTTTGGCTGTAGCGAATTATACCAGATTCTTGGCTGTAGCGAATTATACCAGATGATTGACTGTAGGGTGTTATACCATATGCTTGGCTGTAGAGAATTATACTAAATATTTGGCTGTAGTCTGTTATACTAGATGTTTGGCTATAGCGAATATGGCACTTATTTTCAAGGAAGCCAAATTAATCCATAGAAAAACGGTCCAATAACTAGAGTAGTTTGTTTACGAAAATCCTTCACATCAATCTCGGACAACATATCACACTGAGATTGCTATATCAACTGACAATAAAATAAGAATCTTATAAAAATTATTTTTTACATTACTGCAGTGACTGGAAAATAAATATTAAATCTATTAAAGCATTAACAATGGTGCAAGAAAGTTTGAGTTGAGCATTGTAAAATATAGACTTCTCTTCTCAATCCAGGAATTTTTGAAAGGAAATCAATCAGGTTAATGATGAAACCCTGAAGGCTATTTAATCCATTGTTTAGGCGAGTAAGGAACCCGACTTGCCTCTAGATCTGACCATACTAATATACCTATACTTAAACGTGGGAGTTCAATCTGAACCACACCAATATACTAATACTTAGACGTGGGAGTGAAATCTGGACCATACCAATATGCCAATATTTAAGCGCGGGAGTGAAATTTTAACCATACCAACATACCAATACTTAGACGTTGGAGTGCAATCTGGACCACACCAATATACCAATACTTAGACGTGAGAGTGAAATTTGGACCATGCCAATATGCCAATATTTAAGCGCGGGAGTGAAATTTTGACCATGCCATTATACCAATACTTAGACGTGGGAGTGCAATCTGGACCACACCAATATACCAATACTTAGACGTGGGAGTGCAATCTGGACCACACCAATATACCAATACTTAGACGTGAGAGTGAAATCTGGACCATACCAATATACCAATACTTAGACGTGAGAGTGAAATCTGAAAAAATATATCAAAACCATCCTCGACGATCAAAACTAGGAAGATTGATTTTCTTAGAAAAGTCGTTGAAAGGGCAACAGTTTCAAAGGTTGATGAAACTGGCATCCAGTTAGATGAATATTGAATCAAATCTCCGTCAAAAGTGGATTAACTGTCTTGAAATTCAAACCAAAAGCTTTTTACTAAAACTAGTCGATGTGAAACAAAATCGATATGAAGATAGAAAATGTCCCATTTTGTCAGAATATCGGTTTTGATAACGAATTCCGTTACCTCATTGCAGGAATATCATTTTCGATGACGAATTCCGTTACCTCATTGATGATTAAGTGTAAGAACACCATTTTTAATAATAAATCCCGTTACCTCATTGCTAATATGTGCAAGAAAACCATTTTCGATGACGAATTCCGTTACTTCATTAATGATAAGCTTTATGGAGACTAGAATGAATTTGATTAAAAAATATTATTACGTCGTCTAAATGGTTTTAAACATCAATTTTTAATAACAAATTCAAACCTAAATAAATACAGTAAAGTATATTTAAAAGCAAAAAATAAACGAATTAAAAACTGAATAGAACTCCGGATAGCTGCGTATGCTGATTTCATGTCTGAAATTGTTTCGACCTTTTACATCTTGACTGAAATATATCGAATGATTTTTCATTTAAATCATTGAAATTAGCTTTATACAAAAATCATATTGAACATTTCTGAAAGATGAAATTTGCTTCCTTTTAGATATTACTTGGACTTGTAGTGTTTCGATATTTCATGTTCTCTGTCCCTGTCTATCTGTCTCGTTCTGTCTTTCCCTCTTATTACTCTTCGATAATTAGTTATGTAACAAAATCTTAACTATTCTTGATCATATCCGATATATTTATGGTATAAATATGACATTTCTCAGTAAAGCTTTATTCTATTCTGTTTTATTTCGCAACTTTTTGAAAAAGTGCGTGAACCTTTGGTTTTATTTTGGCTGATTAGGCATGGAAAAATCTGTGTCATATTTAAAAGAGATCCATTCTTAAATTGACCCATCCATGTATGTATGTATGTATGTATGTATGTATGTATGTATGTATGTATGTATGTATGTATGTATGTATGTATGTATGTATGTATGTATGTATGTATGTATGTATGTATGTATGTAATTAACATTTAAAAATAAATTTCACACAATATACCAACGAGTCTAGCTTCATTCACCTCACTACTGTTTTATTTTCAAAAAGAAAATCGCTGTTTTGCAGAAACAGACATTCAAATGAGTACGTGGGATATACTAGGTGCACCATATATATATATATATATATATATATATATATATATATATATATATATATATATATATATATATATATATATATATATGTGTGTGTGTGTGTGAGTGTGTGTGTATGCATGTTTGTATGTGTGTATGCGTGTTCGTGTGTGTATGCGTGTGCTGAAGAATAAATAACATTATATCTTTATTTATTCAGAGGAGAATGCTAATAAAACATTTCTCGCCATTGTTCAAATTAAAATCGCCAAGATATTTAGTAGTTCTCTTCGCTTCCTTGTGATTTCACTTTTTTCATGAATCATTCAAATGCAAATTTTTACCTATTTACAGATCGTAGGTCTTGCTTTCTCGTTCATCCGTTTTCTGTATGATGTAAACTCCGCTCATTTGTGGCACGTCCGTTTCAAAACATATTCAACAAAATGACGTGTGTGTACGTTGAGATCAAAGAATTAAACTAATAGATGGATTCTATGATTGATAAATTTGATACATTTACTTTGTAGGCTGTTATTAATGGTGTTGGTGTTTACAACCGATGATCATTGACGTATTCGATTTGTCTGTCAACATTCTTCGATAATCTGTTTTGGCTTGCCTGGTCATGCTTAAATCATCGGCTCGTAAGATATATGTTGTTCTCCGCCTAGGTCAGTCGGTATATAAAGCTTTTAAATTGATGTTTTTGTTGTCTTTTCTAAAAATTACCTATAATATAAATTTTTATCAAGAACCTGTCTCTTTTCAGGTCAGGTAATGAAATCAGCACGATTTGCTCCTCGGATTTATGTATATTGTCTGATTCTTCTCCAAATTTTACGATTAACGTCATGCACACCCGGTTTTAATGGTAGACCACCACCACCATTTTTTCCAGTGGGTGGAGGGGTTGCTGAAGGCATCTTTCCTAGGCTTGGATCATTGGTGGGTCCCCTGAGCCCTTTTGGCCTTGCAGGAATTCCCTTTGCAAGAGGAAGAGAACCGACACTTTTAGAACCGCCCCTGGCACCAATGTTTCCTGTTGTTGTCGGCAGAACAGGTAAGTAATCCATACTGTTTATCAATTTGTTAGTGCTGCTGGTAATTGACAGGAAGAAATTATGGGATGGTCTTTGAACTTCGTGTGTCGTTTGTCCGTCTGTTACCTCACGTTTTACATCGATGATGACCAGGAAACTTTGAATACATACATTCCCCTCGTAGCCTTGGTTACAAAAATTAAAATGGCGCTGCTCTGACAGCCAGTTTGTCCGTCACAGCAGCCATATTTAAAATCTTGTTATAGCTACTTTTACTACGTTGGTGGTAATATCATCATGGGTGTTCGCTAATACTTCTTAAAATATATGGTTGGTTCTAAACAAAAATGGCGCTGACCTGAAATCCGATATCGTCATCACGGCAGCCATCTTGAAATTCTTGTTGTCACAATTCCACCTAAACAAAGTGATATTGACGTGAGGTTTACACCAAAGACGTATTAAGATGTTCAGTTGATCTTCAATAAAAAAAGATGC
>JAEAOA010001115.1:1647500-1707762 GCA_016746295.1 Potamilus streckersoni | reverse complement strand
CCATATATAATCTGACAAGCCTTATGTAGAAAAAGGGTCACATCAAGAATCTCGCATTATCTGTCATGGTGGACACGGTGAGGTTAACATAACAATGCCAATTTATTTTTCCATGTAAGGGCTTAATAAGTTCAAAATAAGCCAAACTTCTTTGACAAAATGATTATACTTATTTAGTAAATTTCTAAACTAATTGTGTTTCTGACTTAAGTGAGGATTTTGTTTGCTCCTTTACATGATATGGGATCAGTTCGTAGCCTCAACCACAACAAAATAAGTTGAGGCTACGACATTGTAGCTATCTCAAGCGACATATTTAAGAATTAATGCTGAGATTTCAAGCTAAATTTCACATAGTGTAATAAATTTGGTACCGATGCGTAGCTGAGGCATAAATTACAATAATACCTTAATTAATGCCAGACCACTTTCCCCAGTCCAAGTTTCCTCAGACTCTTGCCACCCTATTTTTGATATTTTGTTTTTCCTGTTATGTGATTTGCTCAACCCTGCATGTGTATGACTGATAGTTAAATTTTAAGCAATGAAATGAGCTCCTGTGGTATTTGCATGCATAGTAAGAGAATGTAAAATGTTCATATTCAGTTCTTAAATTTACCTTTAGATTTTTAGCCTAAATTATTTTCACGTGTTTCAATAAAGAAAATATAAAGTTAGCTTTTCATAAATAGGCCAGTATACACACTATCAAAAAGTGATACATATAAATTGACCCATTGGTTTCTCATGCAAATTATGCCTTCTTTGAAATATATTTATAACAAACATAAATGTGTCAGGAATTATTTATGAGTAAACCAGTCATATAATGTACTTCACTGTAATTATTAAACTTGCATCAACTGTTATCATTGAATTGTTCTCTTTTGAGTAACATCTTTTAGCGGCATTTAACCTTTGACACATTAATATATTTATGGTAAAGGCAATAATAAATCCATTAAATGTTGATTTCTAATTATTTTTGTATGTTATTGCATATATAACAAAACTTCCATGTAACCAATGATAACAAAGTTATATCAAGTCAGTGTTATGTCATATTCTGGAGATTATTAAATTCAGTAAATTGGCTAAAGATATCAAAAGTGCTTTAATTATAGCAGTATTGGTCACATGGATATTTCACGATTAGTGTTTGCAGTTAAATTAATTAATTATCAAACAAAGTAACAAGCAAAGGGTTATAACCTAAGTCAAGATGGTATCTGAGAGTAAACTCAGGAGATACTATCATAAACAGATGAAGAAATACCAAATACAATTGGTTGCACTGTAGTAATCCTACACTAAGAAACCAATCTGACATCTGTAGTAGTTCTACACTAAGAAACCAATCTGATATCTGTAGTAGTCCTACACTAAGAAGCCAATCTGATTAAAATCAGATTTCCTACATGAAGATCTGACAAGGACAGTCTTGTACTGGGGACCTTTGAATTAGCCATGGAAATGCAGCTTTCAAAAATCTTAGAGTGAATGAAATCGTTTGGTACACATGGAATCAGAACACAATTATACTATATATTCTCTACATATATTTCTAGGTACTGTTCTTTGTGTCTTAATGATAATAAATCATATACCTTCACTAATAAACTCAGTGAAGTTCATGTCACTGATTCACTGGCATTTCTTTGAGACACTGGACTGTAAAAAAAAATCAATGTGCAATGAAACACAGATTTCACATCCAAATCATCACCAAGGCTTCTTTACTCACTGTGCAATCTCACCAAAACAAACAGACAACCACCGCATAAGTCATCTTTTAAAGAATAAACAATTAACGTTGAATCCATATGAAGAATGCCTTAATTTAACACTTTTATCACCATTAAAAGGAGACAGGAGAAAATACTCTAAAAATATAGAGGGACTAGATTGGTGGGTACTGAACTGGAACTAAAAATTGTGATCTGATACCACATGCATGCTCTTCATCCTCACTGCTCAGTCTCCAAATGCAAAGATATAAGACTTTGAGTGGTTGATAAAATTATCAATTATGGTAATAACATAGGTTACCAGAACATGACCCCAAAGTCAGATCAGATCACTGTCAAATCTCTATGTGTAATGGTAGAGCTTTGATTTTAATCAGATTGATGAGAAACAGACTTCCATCAGTTGGCTACTAAAGGTAAATGCCAGCATTTATGGCTCATCCTCCATTGCTATTTTATATCAGATTATTTTAAATAATATGCTATTTATTTGTTCAATAGCCACTTTCAATATTATTATGCATAAATTTAAATACTTTATTATAAAAAACATCTGAGGAAAATCACTTATGGTGTTTATTGGTTTTGTAAATAGGATTAATTTAATATAAAGAAGTATTCTACATAAATCAGATTTAAAAATATATTAACATAATCAGACCAGAAAAAGTAAACAAAATATTAGTATACTCAGACCAAAACAAAAATTAATAAGTGCATTAATTTTTTTTTTGTGTGTTAATAATCTTAGAAGGTTCACAAATTCACAGAATATAGATGTATGTTATTGATAGAACTAAATCATAAGTTTTACAGGACCTCATTTTTCATTTTTAGTTTTACAGTTTTTTTTAATACTATTAGTATATGGTACAGTACAGTCACAGTATAAAGATTCATTCTAAACAAATGCAATAAAGGCACTGGCATACCCAGACTAATATGTGAAGAAAAAAATAATATAATAAAAGCATTAACATACACCAGTATATATACTGACATTTAGTAAAATATATTGTATCTTTCAACAGAGAATAGCAAACACAGATTTTGTTAAGCCATAATTCTTTTAATTATTACAATGTCCACAAGATTATAAATTTTTTAGCTGTCTGCCTGTATATATGTGTATATATATATATATATATATATATATATATATATATATATATATATATATATATATATATATATATATATATATATATATATATATTGTGTGTGTATCTAGGTATGTATGTACAGTAAAACCTGTCTTAAGAGACCACTGCTTTGAGAGACTACCTGTCTTGAGAGACTAAGTTTGTCATGTACAGATTTATTGAACATATAGTATTATATTATGACCTGTTATGACAGACCACCAGTCTTGAGAGATCATTGTGTTTTGGCAGAAGGGGTTTTCTTTCAAGACAGGTTGCACTGTGTGTGTGCACATATATATATATATATATATATATATATATATATATATATATATATATATATATATATATATATATATATATATATATATATATATATATATCCAGGCCAAGCTTAGTAATATATGATTTAATTATAAGACCTTGTCAGGTAAGTGTATTTTAAGTTGGGATATGTGCTTTTTTACCTTAAAGAGACTTGCCCTTGGCATGTGTCTGAGTTCTGGAGCAACTGGTCATTTGGTTGATAGCAGGTAAAAAAATGTAGAAAGGCCTTTTGGTCTGAACACACAACCATTTAAATTCTGTTTCTCAAAGTTAAAGTATGCAAAGTATAAAGTATCTCTCTGTTCTTTTCAGATGACCACACTCAGTTTAAGTGGTGGACACACTGGCTCAGTTCTGTGTGTGGATGCATCACCTGATGGTTCTTATATAGCATCCGGTTCAGAAAATGGTGAGATATGCCTCTGGAAGAGGGATGGAACATTGGTTCACAAGTTAGTCCAGGAACAAAATGATTGCACATCTGTATTTCTGTCACGGGTGAAGGAGAATATTCTGTATTCAGCTGTTGGTGACACAGTGTATGTTTACAATCTTTTAAATTTGCAGAATCCGCTTGATACATTTAAATATAATGAAAAAAAAATCAACCAGATTCAGCTAGATGAGAAGGAAACCTTTTTAGCTGCTTGTGACGACTCGGGACAAGTCAAGATAATAAATCTACAAGACAAAAATATTTTCAAAACCCTGCACCGGAAACATACAAATATCTGCTCCACTGTTTGTTTCCATCCACGAAAACCGTGGGACATTTTTACAGGTGGAATGGATTGTAACCTAATTCATTGGGATTTTTCACGCCCAAAATGTAAGAATCAATTTAATATGCAGGAGTTACAGGACACACCATTAGAAATGGATGCTTATATGGTGAATCCGCCATTTATCCACCATCTCACTGCTTCACCAGATGGGAAATTTCTTGCTGTTGCCCTTGAGAATGGACATGTATCCCTATTTGATGCAAGCCGTAAGAATATTTTTGAATGTTTTACCCTGCTTGCGCACTCTCATTGTGCCTCACAAGTGCATTTCATTTCAGATTCTAGACTAATCTCAGCAGGAAATGATTCTGTTATTTCATTATGGGATATCAGCAATGCAAATGAAGAAGCTGATGTAAGCGAAAATCTTCCATCAAATGGACACCCAGAACCCCTGTACCAGCGAGACATTAACTACACTGAGGCTTGCATTAATATGCAGATGACTCATACATCTAAAATCAATTGGTTAAAGCCTTTTGTTTGTGCAGGTGAACATTTTATAGCTGTGGCAAATCAGGCCAGTAGCCTTACAGTCCTTCCATTGGGCCTGTCATGGAGGTGAAGCCACTAATGACAAGTGTCAATTCTTTCTCATTTCAAGGCAGGACAATTTTATACTTTTGGTTTTGCAATTTCAGTCCTAATTGTACTTAGGGCAACATCCATTCTCTGTTACCAAATATAGTTTGTATTACTAGAAGTAGTAGCTTTATGCTCTTAATAAAATATTTGAAAAATTATTTAGCCACTGTACTTAAATTGAATTTCAAGAGTTGAGGGAGGCAACTCAAATTCATGTAAATTATTTGACCTGATAGTAATTATCTCCCTTGGATAACATTTGTACAGACTTGAAATGTGTTCAAAATGTTTTTATAAAGAAATCACATTTCATTTCTCAGATATTGTTTGAAATGCTAAAATAAATCATATGGTATTTGAAGTAAAGATACTTCATAAAAAGTATTCTAAAACTTATTAACAGAGCCATATTTGTGAAATCTGTCTGGAGTTATCTTCTTTCATCGGATCTATATAAACAGAGCCATATTTGTGAAAACTGTCTGGAGTTATCTTCTTTCATCGGATCTATATAAATTGGTTTCACTTCAACCATCCAAGTTGTGAGTATACTCAGTATTTTGATTCGTCACATCTTTTGAATGACTTTTCTTATGTTTTGTTATCAATAGTTTTGTAATTTGTGATTGTAAATTGTAGTAATTATGTGTAGTTGGATTTGATGGCCATGCATAGGGTTTATTGTGAGATATTTAGAAAATAAAATTGTGTATGATCTGTAAATATAAACAGATCCTTATTTATATGTTTATAGTTACTAATAATAAAATGATTACTAAATATAATAGTGAGTTTTTGGCTTTTTCCCTTTGACTGGTCAGTCAGGTAGTATCTTATAAGAATTAATTTATATTGGATGGATTAAATTTTGCAAGTACTTCTACAATGTCAGATATTTGATTTGTCAGTGATAATGCACCTATATATGAGTAGCTTGAACTGGGCAGTTTTCTCATATTTCTTTCATGGGTCAGTGGTTCATTCAGGGATTTTCCCAGGTTCTTCCTCTACCATTTATACTGGCTGCCATATATAGCCTATTGTGTGCTGAAAAATGGTGTTAAGCCCCACGACAACAACAGCAACAACATATTTGTTTCTAGTGTACTTGTCGTAACATCAAGTCTACAGATATATTTTATGTTGTATATATATATATATATATATATATATATATATATATATATTTTGAAGGAAAGATATTTGCTTGGATTATTCAGTGAAAATAGAAAGTGTATATTGAACTAAATATTTTTAGAAATTATTGTGAATTATTTAGAGGAGTTCTGGATGATGCCATTTTAACACATCAGCACTGTTGGTTGACCAGTATATTCTTGGACCTGAAATCTATATAGAATATTTCATTCTTTTAGACTCTAATAGAACTTTCTCTGGATTATTTTGAATTCAGTTAATAACACCTTAACATCATCATTAATTTTCATTTTATAACATTGATCATAAAATTACTTGTTGAATTTTACAAAACTCTTGGATTTTGCTTCTTTTAGTTAATTAGTTTATGACCATAGAGCTGTAACACTTATAAGTATTTAGAAAACCAATAGTATTGGGAACAAAAATACTTCTGGGCATAGTTTCAGTTAATTTTTTCCGAACATTTCTCTATAATTACTTTATCATACTTTTGTTGGGATTTTTGTGTCCAATGGAAAGAAAAAACATTGCAAATTTTGTAAATTGTATATGACAGATTACTTTGCATGGGTTGATGTTTCTTAGAGAAGTGTTCCTGGGTTCTTCTCCACCAGTTAGATTGTGTTTAGCCTATCTTGTACTAAGAAATGGTGTTAAACTAAAAAAACAAAAACATATCCATTAGTAAAGTGCCAATCTAGCAAGAGCATTATTATAAAGCATATTGGGCTAAATTCAGTTAATATTCTTACTAATTTCAACTCATATATATAGGTGCTCAATATGCCTAGTCCAGACTGGATTGGCTGACTTTATTTTTCCTTATTTGTTTGCATTATAATCTATTAAAATAAATGTGGACCAGACAGTGATAACCACAATGGCCACCATATTGAAAATCTTATTTCTTCCGAATATAAAGTCAGAGCTGCATGGGGTTTTACCCATAAGATTTCATATGATGTTTAGTGCATCCTACATGGTGCGGCCCAGACATCCAGTATACCTAATACAGTGGCCATTTTGAAAAGTTTGTTATTGCTTCTTTATCAACATGGAGCTTTTACTAAAAGATTCTTCATAATATCTAGATGGTTATGCCAAACTATTGTCCAATATATCTGCAACAATAGCCATCTTTAAAAAAAATTATCAATAGATCTGCTGAATAGAAAGTCATATTATTGCCATAGAGTTTTCACCAGAAAACTTCTTATGACATTTATAGCTGATCTCTTATGATGTTTATAGCTGATCTAGATTAAAAATGATACCACTTGGACATCCAGTATAGCTGCTATATTGATCCCCTTAAAAATCTTGTAATTGCTACTCGGGAATAGATGGTTGGTCATATCAGCATAGGGTTTTCACAGAAAGACTTGTAATGAAAATGAAATGAAATGGTGCAGATCTGATGCCAATCATGTCTATGACAGAGGCCAACATGAAAAGCTTGTTATAGCTTCTCTTTCTGAATGGATGGTCATATTAACAAAAAGGTTTTACTAAAACTTTGATGTGTGCCAGATGAAAATGGTTCTGATCTAATGTTAAGTATACCCACCTGTGACGATCTTGAAAATTTTGTTATGGCTACTTCTTAAAAACCCCTATCAATATTCACGAATAGCTTCTTATTATGTATCATTGGTCCTAAATCAAAATGGTGCAATCTGTATCCAATATGATGTTTATGGCAGCCATCTTGAAAATCGTTTTACCCCTCCAAAAAGATAAGAGGTATCAACGTAATGTTTCTACCAGAAAATGTCTTGTAATGTCCTGTTGATCCTAAATGATGTCTTGTTAGTCCTTTATGATGTCCTGTTGATCCTAAATGATGTCTTGTTAGTCCTTAATGATATCCTGTTGATCCTAAATGATGTTAGTCATTAACCCCCAGTGCCGCGTTTATGGGGGCAGGAGATGGTAGCCTACTTTTGAGCTCTTTAGCGTTAAGGTC
Source organism: Potamilus streckersoni (assembly GCA_016746295.1). Lineage (NCBI taxonomy): Eukaryota > Metazoa > Mollusca > Bivalvia > Unionida > Unionidae > Potamilus > Potamilus streckersoni. Next base: position 1,700,045 of record JAEAOA010001115.1, on the reverse strand, counting down.
ATGTGCGACACAATAAAGTGGGTGGTATTATAGAGAGGTAGACAGATCTAGCTTTACGATGATACCAAATAATATGGATGTTCTAGTTGCACTACAAAATACAGAGGGAAAAACATCACTTTTTGGACCTGAGGTTTTTTTTCCAGCCGATATTCACCTGAGGTTGTGATCCAGTTTTGTGTCCAGATTTTAGACTTTTTAGCCTCAAATCTATGATAGACCAGTCTGAATTGCACACAGACATGTGTAATCATGACAGATTTAATAATTCTGGTTCAGTACCCACAAATGTATTCCTAGTCTATTTTTAGATCATTTTTTCCTGTCTCTGTTTGGTGGTGATACAAGAGTTAGATTTTGGCATTCTTGGTAAGGATTTAAAGGCAACCCTCGACAAGAACTTCAACAAAAAGTCATCTTTGAAGGTATTTTTTATTAACATGATTTGTATTGATTGTCACACAGTGGAAAGTTCAGTACTGAGAAACAAATTTAGAGACTATATATTAAATTAATTGTGTTCTATGGCCTGTCAGCACTACATTTTAGTAAAGTTTAAACTGATATAAAATCTTTATTATTAATGATAGGCACATGAAATTTTAATGTTTTGTATATTGACTTTAAAATTATAAAAATTAAATTAAAAATAAGAAAATTTTAATTTTAGAAATTTAAATGAAATTTTTAAAAAAATTAAAAAATAAAATTTTAGCACCAAGTATGCACATATATAATATTTATTGGGAATGATATTAAATGATATCAGCATGTATATACTCCTACACCATATACAAACTCCAATGATGGATATTTGTCAAATTTTGTCAGAGAAAATTGCTAGCCAAAATGAGACTCATTTAAAATATATGAAGACAACATTATATTTTGCTTTGTACCTTTAGGTCATTGAAACTATTTATTTGGGGTCAAAACAGTTAATTTATGTGTTTATGATGGGGTGACTTCCTGAGTAACACATATCTGCTTGTATAGCTATCAGTAATTGTTTATACACGTAGTTACAGGGTATTTAGTGAGAGGACAGAGATGAAGACTTTATACTAGAACCTGCTCAAGTTCTCTACAAAATCATATTAAGCTGTCAGAGAATGAAATACAGGTCAAAGGGATAAAATATTATTTACCCAGGTATATTTACCATTGCATGTAAGAAAACAGCAAAATGATGTAAGTTGAACACAGAATGCATTCCATTTTATTGCTCAGTTTATTTAAGATATTGATTGATATAGTGCTGCATTGTTGCCCAGATGATATGATCCATTTTGCTTTATGCATTATTAATGACTAATAATATTTGTTAACTGACACAAATGCATATACATAAGAAATATTCAAACAGATTATTTTAATTTAACTTTGTGGTACTAATCTTAACATAGTTACATAGCTGACATGAACAAATATGCATATATTTTGGAATGTTTGGGATCAAAAGTTGACATTCAGTACATCATATAGGCTGACATAGTACCTATAGTGAATCTGTAAGGTTGAGTTCTGACTGTGTGCACTTCAAATATCCCAAAATGTTATTTTCATCATGAATATGCCTCTGTATGGTAACACATTTCAATTTAGTACTTTGACAGAGTGCAGCATCAGCTGATATCTGATTCCATTGAATCATTGAGTTTAATAACTTGGTAACCAAGACTCTTAAAAATAGACTAAAAATTTCAAACAGATCATTTGAATCATTTTTGCACATGTGATTTTGATAAGTACATTGCATATGTCCCACACCTGCAAATGTTCATCCTTGTTTACAAGTTTTCGGAATTAAAATTTCACATTTATTTTATGATATAGGAGCTATTGTTACCTATAGGTGATCTATGTGGCCACATTTGGCTGTATTCACTTGCAATATCTAAGATAGTTTTTTCTTCATGAATATGATTGCATATAGCAATAAATTTTTATTTGGTACATTGTCATTTGACTTTCCAGTATACTGGTATGTATTAATGTTTGCACCAATGATCAAACCTCACCGTTCCAACATTGCCTTAAACTTTATGATACATACTCTACCTAATTAGTTATTTAACCTGTAAATGGCTAAATATGCTTGTAGAAACTTCATCTATTTTTAGGATGCATATATCACTTTAATACATGCCCATTGGTTCACATCTCTGAGTGCCACTAGTGTCAAGTTTACCTTTTTTTACCCATGTTTGCAACCTGAATGTTATTTTGAAATCACCATATCTAACACATTTTATCTTCATTTGCCTACATCTTACTGTTTTCTAGAATTTAGTGAAACATGTTATATCTTTTTAGGTCTAGCCTGGTATCTGGAACAAAGTATTAGAGTTGGATCAGTTTGGAAGCTCTCCAGTAGTCTGGTGGTAATAGCAAGGTCTCATAAGGACATGTGCAGTGTGCTGCTATAAGTGACCAAGATGAGTTTATATTAGCACAATGATATACAGCATCTCAAAGACATGGCTTAGATCTTTATGAGGGAGATTTGCATCATTGTTCAATAAGGTGGAACCTCCCAGAAATTATTTTCCTATCACATTATTGACTTTTGTAGTTATCGACATTAAAATGGAATGCATATTTGCTATAAAACGTGGTAGTGATCACATCAAAACTTTAAATTTGAGTGGGCTATTAGTTATACAAACAACTGCCCAAGTACCTGAAACAATAAATGTAGAACATAGCACCTGTCGTTGTTTCTTTAGTATGTACACCTATATGCATCTGGATAGACATATTGCAATTTGCTGCCAAAATCACTGTGAACTAACATGCTTCAGTACCCCTGGGAATAATGTTATCAGTTGTACAGACCCAAATACCATTTGTTTTAAATACCTTTCATTAATCAACTTTGCTTCCTTAAATTTGTCAAACTGAATGCTAGTTTTTGAAATTTAAATATTTAAATTTCTATTATAATTTAATAGATCAATATTTTTTAAATTAAAAAATACTTTCAGACAGGCCTTATAACGTATCATAATTATGTTTTTACTGCAATGAAAAATTCATATAATTAAGGAAGATATAGCAAATTTACTTTTGGTTTCTTAAGAACAATTGGACCTCAAATTGCACCCTATAGAACACCAGCACTGCACACTTTCTTACAGCTTTCACATGTCTTGCTTGCAAGGAAATTTCAAAAGACGTCATGTATGAAGTTGCAATAGTAGTGGCATGCAAATATAAACTGCAAATATAAAAGTTTGACTAAAAAATATTGACCATGTCAGGAATCAGGACACAATTAATAATTCCGGTTCAGTACCCACGAATGTAGTCCCAGTCTATTTTTAGATCATTTTCCCTGTCTCCGTTTGGTGGTGATACAAGAGTTAGATTTTGGCATTCTTGGTAAGGATTTAAAGTCGATTGTTTATTCTTTAGAATGTGAGCTTATGGTGTAGTTGACTGTGTGTATTTCGTCGACAGTGCACATTTAGTAATAAGGCCATGGTGATGATTCGGAAGTGAAATCTGTGTTCCATTGCATGGTGTTTTGTTTACAATTCAGCCTCTCAAAAAATGCAGGTCAACCCTTGACAAGAACTTCACCGTAAAGTCATCTTTGAACGAATTTGAGATTAACATATGATTTGTATTGATTGTCACACAGTGGAAAGTTCAGTACTTGGAAACAAATGTAGAGACTATATAGTAAATTTAATTGTGTTATATGGCCATGTGAACCTTTGCAAAAAGTAGGATAAGATGGGAATTTAGAATAAAGAGTGGTCTCGACACGAAAATGATGAGTCCGATAAGCAAACAAACAAAAAAAAAAGAACTCCAATTTTTACCCTTCTGCTCTTTCTCAGGCGAAAGAGCCAATGAAAATCGACGTTTCTAACACAAATAGGCATTAAGTTAACCGAAAATGTCTTGCAAGTCGATGTAATTATAATTTGTTCAGAAATATCTCTCAAAATCGATTTCCTACTCACATTTCAAGCGAAAACGACAGAAACCTCCAGGGGTTATTTGGTTAAACAGTGCATTTTGATGATGTCACCAAATTTAAATATTTCTTGCGTATTTGATCTCTTGTGCATCGATATTACACATAAATTACAAATTTATGAATTTTTTCGACGATTTGTAAAAGTTTCCAAAATTTTTGTTTAATGATGTCTTATTGATCCTAAATGATGTCTTGTTAGTCCTTAATGATATCCTGTTGGTCTTGCATGATATAGTGTTGGTAATAAATGATGTCCTGTTGATCATAGATGTTCTGTTGGTCCTAAATGTTGTTTTGTTGGTCCTAAACGATGTTTTGTTGGTCCTGAATAACGTCTTGTTGATCCTAAATGTCTAAATGACGTCTTGTTGATCCTAAATAGTGTATTGTCCTAAATGACGTTTTGTTGGTCCTACATGAAACTTTGTGCCAATCCGATATTAAATAAGTTTTTAACAGTAGCTGATTTGAACATCTTATACTTCTGGAGAACATTAGTATCGTAGTTCGTTTGACATTCAGAAGTTAAAAGGAGGAAATGTGCCATGAATTCCATGAAATTCTTATTCACCAATAGTGTCATTCCGTTTAAGCGACTTGCTTTTTTTACTGCCAATAAAATGAACACTGGATTTTTATGTCTTTTTTTCTTTTTTGAGAAAATATTTTTTTTAAAAATATATATATATATATATATATATATATATATATATATATATATATATATATATATATATATATATATATATATATATATATATATAATTGGTACCATGGATTATTTCATATTATGCGCTGAAAATGCAGTATGTGTGAAGACTTAAACTTGCGTATGATGCCTGACTCGCGTAAACACGGTTATAAATATACTATGAATGTATTGTATTAGGCTGCAGTAATTCATGCATCAAGTCATCTGATAGTTTGCAGCTTTTGATGAACCTTCATTAAAGTCGACCATCATTTTAAACCTATCATTCACTCGTGTTTTTGTCAAGTTCTGTTAAGTTGGGGTCTATTTTTTGCAACATTGATGTTTAAGGATAGCAGATTGGCATCATTTACGAGCGTCATGCCAAGATGCTTTTCGTCGGACGTGGTCCAATTCTGTTCAGCATTGTTTGAGAAAAGTCGCTTAAAGTTTATCAATTTTTAGTAATGGTGGGCATTATTTTGATGGCGAATCGGCATTGTTTGAAGAAATTTGATGGCGGTTTAACATCATTTATGCAAATTTGAAAGCCCTTTATGTCAGGATGCTTTCTTTCAAATTAGGTTAAACACCTTTAGCATTATTTTAGTTTTACTGGTCATAGGTCAGAAGAGCGTATATCTGTTGGCCAGTGTCCGTTACCACACATTTGTTATCTCTGTTTCTCCTAAACATTTGGTAGTATTGTATTGCAACTTTACAAGCATCTCGATGTCTTGATGACCCAAAATGAAAATGGTGGCCATCGGACATCCAATATTGTCTCACTATGGTCATCTCAAATATGTTATTGCTACTTCTATTGAAAGGATGGTCAAATTTGCTTGTTGTTTGCATTAAAGGTGTGAGGGCTAGTTACCACAAATCCTAACTATGAAATGGTACTGACCTGACATTCAGTATGGACACTATGTCAACCATTTTAAAAATCTTTGTATTGCTGAATCTCCTAAACGTAATTCCATATCGACATGTTGTTATCACGAAAAAGCTTCATGTGATGTCGTAATTTGTCTGAAAAAAAGGTATCTCCATCAGACAACCAGAATGGCCACCACTGTAGCCATCTTGAAACTTTTCTTATTGTTATTCCTCCAAAATGGATGTTCAAGTCCATATGACTTTGACTCTAGAAGACTTATTATTCCAAATTAAAATGGTGCCAGCCTAACATCTACCATTGCAAGAATTGCATCCATTTTGAAAGTTTGTTATGGCTACTCCTCGTGAAAGGAGGTCTAATTTAATTTTCTTCTGTTTAGTTCGTGTTGACGGATTTTCACTAAAGACTTCTGATATCTAGCTGGTGCTCAATGAAAGCGGTGCTTGTTGGTCTGTCTTCTGACAGTCTATATGGTCACCGGCAATCTAAAAAAAAATATTTTAGTCATCCACAATAAATGGATACAGGGGTTTTCACTAGAATACCTCATATGATGTCTATTTGGTCCTAAATAAAAATGGTGCTAGTCTGACATTCCATATGGCCTCCTTGTTGGCCATCACTAATCCTGAATGGATGGTCATCTAACAATGGGTCAAATCAGAATTAATTGCTTGCATGATTGTATTTCAATTAGCAGTAGCTCTTACAGTTGCACATAAATTTTCACCAGATATTGCATTAGAATTCCCGCGAAGAAGTTGATAGCACTCTGAAACAGAATTTAAAATCAAAGACCTTAGGTTTTAACATTACTGGTTTCGATAAGCAGGTATGCATGCATTTGCATCACTAAACTTAATTTGTAGATATTTAAAGAATGGTCTACATAGTGCTGCTTAACGCATTACAGCACCTATATTACTTTTACATTAAACTGTACTTGTGCGGTTATGTCTTGACATTATCTGGGGTAAGTCCCAATCTAGAATCAAAAAAACTGTACTGCACTTACGGTCATTTTGTGAACATGTTAGCTCAAACATAAGAAAATAGTTGTTCTACCAGATTTGATATATTATAGTTTATAGTTTTGTTACCAAGTTTGGCATGTTCCAGTTTATAGAAGTGGGGTTCGTTCTAGGGGTGGGGTTCTTCCTATAGACTTTAAAGAATTATGAGAATGCTACTTCTGGACAATATATATATATATATATATATATATATATATATATATATATATATATATATATATATATATATGGCAACGAGCCCCCAGTCAGCAATGCCGACAGATAAATTATAAGGAAATACGAAGATAAAATTCAAATAATAGCAATTTAATGAAATGATAACTTTAAAAGATCTTAAATTAATCACTGTCACTCTTGACCCAGTGACTGCCTAAATCATCATTTGATTCAAGTGTGAGTAGATTTTCCCTTCTCCTTGTGTTCCTCATCTATTCTGTCTTCTTCCTCTTGTCTTTCTCTTCTTCCGTTCCCCTTTCTGTATTCCTCTCGACCTTTCTGTATTCCTCTCGACTGTCTCTCTCTACTTCCGTTTCCCTTTTTCCTGTATCCCTCTCGACGGTCTCTCTCTTTCTAATTCCGTTTCCCTTTTCCCTGTATCCCTCTCTTCTTCCGTCTGTCACTCAATGTCTCTCAACGTCACTCAAGGTTGCTCGACTGTCACTCTAACGACCCTCGAACTTCCCTCGAACGTTCCTCGAAGCTTCGACACATTCTCTTCAATTAATCAGCAGCTTATCAAGCAAAATTCAAACAATATCACTGACCTGATTGAAGCTGTTTTCCAAAGATTCCCTGAATCTGGCCAATTTACGGTTGGCAACGGAGTTCTACCTCTGAACAAAATCGTTTATTGTAGCGAACTGCCTAATTCCTACGAAACATCGGTTATTATCCCAGGGTCAAATAAAGGCCCACCCACCTCGCATTTCGAATGGATGGCTTTTGACTCGGTCAGTCGTTCAAACTGTCAATCATCCGAATGTCTGTCTGTGGGTCCATCAAATGTTACAGTCTACATGTTTGGCGGGTCTTCTGTCGTTTGAAGTGGTTAAGTAAATATCCGCAATGTACACAAGCAATGGTCGAATATCTCGCCCGAGCTGAACAAAGACCATGTTACGTAAGGGGATTAGCTAACGTAGGAACTTCTCCAACATCAAAGCTGTTCAGCCAGAGTACAATTTTACACATGTATACCTTAAGTCAGAACAACCAGTTATACGTACATATACAACACTAGAGGTTGGGGTAAAACGTCACATCCCCCACGCTTGAGAATAAAATCAGGATTTTATTCACTCAAAATACTAAAGTAGAAAAATGTTACAACAATATAAAGTACAAAATCAGCAAAATCAACTAAATGCTAAACTGAGTCTGAACACGAAATATACCAAATGATCTATATCATGTCGGCGTTTCTACTCATGAAATCTGCGCCTACGTTTTCAGATCCTTTCACGTATCTGATCTGCATCTGGTACTGCTGTAAGAACAGCGACCATCGCATCAATCGACTATTGGACAACTTTGCCTGCGCAAGATAGGCGAGTGGTTGGTGGTCGGTCTCCAATATGAACTTGCGTCCATATAGGTATCGCTCGAACCGTGATATCCCGAAAACGATTCCGAGACATTCCCTCTCCGATACGGAGTAGTTCTTCTCGGCAGCAGACAACTTCCGAGTGCCGTATGCAACAGGGAAAAGCGTCTTGTCATGTTCCTGCAGGAGTACTGCTCCCAGTCCCGTGTCACATGCATCGGTACGAAGAACAAATTCTTTATCCAAATCTGGTAGACGAACAACGGCGTCAGATGTAAGTCTATCCTTCAGTGTTTGGAAAGCGTGCTCGCACGCATCTGTCAAAATGTACTTACTCGGTGTCCATTTCTTGGTTAGGTCAGACAACGGGCCCGCAATCACGCTGAAATTTGCAACATACCTCCGGTAATATCCGGCCAGTCCCAGGAATGACCTCACTTCCGTTTTCGTGGTGGGGCGTGCGGCGTTTCGCAGCTGCTCCACCTTCGGCTTCTCTGGAGACAGCGTGCCTTGGCTCAGGGTATGTCCTAAATAGTCCAATGTCCTGAAACCAAGGTGACATTTGGAAGGACGGGCTGTCAAGCACTCCTGACGTAGCCGCTCCAAAACGTCAGCTAACAGAGTTCCAAAACGTCAGCTAACAGAGTGAGGTGTTCACCCCATGTCTCTGTAGCTAGCAAGAGGTCATCCATGAAGTTGTGGACACCCCTATCGCGCAAGGGCTCCAACAACTTCCGCATCATCCTGGTAAAGATGCTGGGCGCGTTTTGTACCCCGAACGGCATAACCAGCCATTGGTATGTCCCGTCGGGAGTAGCAAAAGCGAGCTTCGGTCGGTCTTCTTTCCTTACCGGAATTTGCCAATACCCCTTGGACAAATCCAGTTTGGAAAAATATTTCGCTTTCGAGACCGAAGCGAAGATATGTTCCGGCTCAGGTAACATTTCGATTTGAAATTCCGTCACCTGATTCAGCTTCCGGTAGTCAACGCAGAACCGATGGGTGCCGTCCTTCTTCTGCACTAGGACTACTGGTGAGCTGTACGGAGAGTCAGCAGGTTCGATTACTCCCAGAGCAATCATCTGCTCAATTTCCTCTCTCACAACTTGTCGTTTCGCGTGGGGAAAGGGGTAGGGTTTCCGCTGCACTGGTCGGTCGTCTACCATCTTTAACCCGAACTCGACAAGCGCCGTCCTCCCGGGTTTTTTCTGTTAACACGTCGGAATACCCGGCCAGCAAGGTCTCTATCTCGTGCTGCTGCCCTTCCGTTAACATGGGGTCACACTCCACGTCCGACGGAGTCTCGGCCCTCGTCAATGGACAGCTCGGAACAGTGTTGGCACCTTCCGTATCGCCTTCGGTATCCTCGGTGACTATCGTGGCGACAACAAAATCGCTTACGGTCTCCCTTTCCCGGTACCTCTTGAGCAAATTGGCATGGTACAATTTCTCTTTAGTTGGTAGCTGTATCCGGTAGGTTTGACCTCCGACCTTCTCGGTGACGACGTATGGACCCTTCCAGGAAACTTGCAACTTGTTGTGTTCCTGGGGCAACAACAACAACACCTTATCCCCTACCTCAAACTGACGTGGTTTTGCGCGCTTATTGTAATTTCTCGCCTACTGCGCCTTAGCTCGTTGGAGATTCTCTTGCGCGAAAGAACAAACCTTTTCCAGTTTGTTGCGCAAGTCCGCGACGTACTGGTAGGTAGTGCGTACTTCCTCTACAGCATGGTCGTCTGTCCACAGCTGTCTCAATACGGTGATTGGGCCGCGTACGGTCCTCCCATACAAGAGTTCAAAGGGAGAGAACCCCAAACTCGCTTATGGTACTTACCGGTATGCGAAAAGCATGGCAGGAATATACCGATCCCAATCCTTGGGGCGGCCTTCGCACAATTTCTTGAGCGTGTGCTTTAAAGTACCATTAAACCGTTCAACCAATCCGTTACATTGGGGGTGATATGGTGTAGTCGTGAGGTGTTTTATTGACATGAGACGATTCACCTCCGCCATCACACGACTCATGAATTGTGTCCCTTGATCGGTCAAGATCTCGTAGGGCACCCCGACTCTTGACCAGATCGCAAACAGACTTTTCGCGACGGTTTCCGAGTCAATATGACGCAATGCTACAGCCTCCGGATAGCGTGTAGCGTAATCGACGACCGTTAAAATATACCGATTTTCGTACGCAGAGGCGGGTTTTATCTGTCCGATTAAATCCATGGCGACACGTCTAAAGGGTTCATCTATAAGGAGCGTACTCCCCAAGGGAATGGGTCGCTGATCCGTTTTCGGTGCCATTCTCTGGCATTTGTCACAGGAGAGACAGAACCGTTTTACGTCCCCCTGGACCCCTGGCCAGTAAAACTCCTTTACAAGACGGTCACGCGTCTTAGCAATTCCCATGTGTCCAACCATGAGACTCTCATGTGCAAGTTTCAGTACTTCACAACGCTTTTCCTTTGGCACGACGACTTGCTTGAAGTGTTCGTTGTGTTTCCGGGCGTGGCGATACAAAATTCCCTTCTTGTAAACGAACTTCACCGCACCGTTCGGAGTTTCCCTTTCCGTTCCTGCTTCGGCGTGTTTACGCAACTGCGTCAGAGTTGCGTCTTCCTGCTGCAGCTTCCTCAACTCAGCTGGAAGAACATTACTAACCGGTGTCGATGTAACTTGGATCGGCTTCTGTTTCGGCTGTCGACTCATGGCCCTGGTCTCAACAGCATTCACTGGCATAGGTGTGTAGGTTTCGGAGTTCGGCTGGGGTAACACATAACGGCATCCCAATATGACGTCATGTGATAGTCCCTCCAAGCAAGCAGCTTCAATTTTCCCCTTCACGTATGGTGAATCGAGGTCAATGACAGCTACTGGTAATGAATCACGCGCGCAGTTCGCGTACTGAATTTCTTTTACCTCCCCTGTATAGTCCTCAAGCTTGACATACTTCTTGTCGACAAGCGCGGTGTCATACAAGATGGTGGCACCTTCACCATTGACAGTAACAGCCGCAAGGTTGGCTGGGTTGCGACTCGCTTCCGGCACGCATTCCTCCCTAGCTACGACATTTACCTGAGTCTGCCTGCCCTTTGGACAGTCCCTGGCAAAATTCCCCAGTCGCTTGCAATTAAAACACGTCGGCGGCCCTCGCCGACTTGCAAGTCCTGGTATCGTTGGTGAGGCCTGTCCAGGTCGATAGGTGGCACCCCTACCTGTAGGTGCCCCTCCGACCTTCCCGTCGCCCTGACGGTTACGGACAGCCGGCTCAACCTCTCCCACACGACGCGACTCAGAGGGTTGGGGTCGATCCGCGCCCCCGAAACCTCCACTCTTCGAGTGCGCCTGCTCGTATCGCTAACCGCCATGCTAGCGATCTCTTCGAGCGTCCGGTGTTCTCTTTCCGCTAAGAATACTGTCAACTCGCGACGGTAAGTACCTAGGACATGTTCCTTGAGTATTACCTCGTGTAGCCCGTCGTACGTGCGTTCGACTTCAGCCATTTTCATCAACTTCTCAAATAAACCTCGAACACGGTTGTGGAATTAAGAGTGAGTCTCTGTTACCTTTTTCGCCGAGTCCCGAAAAAGTTTCCGGTAAGTCTCGGCGGTCAGCCGGTAATGGCAGAGAAGGGCCTTCTTGAGGGCATTGTAGTCATCGGCCTCTTCTGCATCTAAGCCGTGGTAGACTTCCCGAGCTGCACCTTGCAAAAAGGCTGAGACATTAATGGCCCAGTGCTGTTCAGGGACCTGATGAGCATGTGCGAGTTTCTCGAACTGCACGAGGAAATCGTCAATAGCTCCCTCCTTGTCATTGAAGCGTGGCATGTTGATCTGGACCATCCTGTGGTCGATGAAAGATTGTCCGGTCCCTCCAGAGCTTGAACTGGCGTCGTCCCGGACGTTAGTCCTAGCTTCAACTCTCACCTTTTCCATTTCCAGAGTGTGAGTGAGTCTGGCAAGCTCCAGCTCTTTCTGGGCGTCTCGGTCCGTGACTATATTGGCTAGTTCTTGGTCCGCAGCTATCTTGGCTAGTTCTTTCTGTGCTTCCCTGTCCGCTGCTTTTTCGGCGGCAATTCGGGCTATCTCCGCTGCTTTTGCGGCCTTCCATTCCTTCATCCTTTCTTCTATAAAGGTCGCCAGGCGATCCCCCTCATATCCAAGATCTTCAGATCCCATGGCGCGATATTCCTTTATCATTTGCCTTTCGGTGGCCATTATAACTAATGTAAAGTGATACCTAGTCTCAATATTCTAACAATACACAGATACTTGTGATACAAGTTTAAATACTTACCGGTCGACAGCAACTAATTTCGTCCAGGTAAGATTTTTGTCTGATCTCTGCTTGACAAGTACTGCTAGCAATGGAAGATTTACAAAGCATGCACATATGACAATATAATACAAGATGAGAAAATCATAAGAATTAAATTACAAAGAATGGAAAATATTTCACAATGTTCACTAATACTCCTACAAATAACTTTAGGTCCTGAAATAATATATATATGTCTAATTCATATCCCGGACGAAAGGCCCCATTGTGGGGTTCGGTCTAGGGGTGGGGTTCTTCCTATAGACTTTAAAGAATTATGAGGAAGTTCCCCTGGTCCACTTTCAGAATGCTACTTCTGGACAATATATATATATATATATATATATATATATATATATATATATATATATATATATATATATATATATATATATATATATATATATATATATATATATATATATATATATATATATATACATATATATATATATATACATATATATATATATATATATATATATATATATATATATATATATATATATATATACATATATATATATATATATATATATATATATATATATATATATATATATATATATATATATATATATATATATATATATATATATATATATATATATATATATATATATATATATATATATATGGCAACAAGCCCCCAGTCAGCAATGCCGACAGATAAATTATAAGGAAATACGAAGATAAAATTCAAATAATAGCAATTTAATGAAATGATAACTTTAAAAGATCTTAAATTAATCACTGTCACTCTTGACCCAGTAACTGCCTAAATCATCATTTGATTCCAGTGTTAGTAGATTTTCCCTTCTCCTTGTGTGTTACTCATCTATTCTGTCTTCTTCCTCTTGTCTTTCTCTCCTTCCGTTCCCCTTTCTGTATTCCTCTCGACTGTCTCTCTCTACTTCCATTTCCCTTTTTCCTGTATCCCTCTTGACGGTCGCTCTCTCTAATTCCGTTTCCCTTTTCCCTGTATCCCTCTCTTCTTCCGTCTGTCACTCAAGGTCTCTCAACGTCACTCAAGGTTGCTCGACTGTCACTCTAACGACCCTCGAACTTCCCTCGAACGTCCCTCGAAGCTTCGACACCTTCTCTTCAATTAATCAGCAGCTTATCAAGCAGAATTCAAACAATATCACTGACCTGATTGAAGCTGTTTTCCAAAGATTCCCTGAATCTGGCCAATTTACGGTTGGCAACGGAGTTCTACCTCTGAACAAAATCGTTTATTGTAGCGAACTGCCTAATTCCTCGAAACATCGGTTATTATCCCAGGGTCAAATAAAGGACCAACCACCTCGCATTTCGAATGGATGGCTTTTGACTCGGTCAGTCGTTCAAACTGTCAATCATCCGAATGTCTGTCTGTGGGTCCATCAAATGTTACAGTCTACATGTTTGGCGGGTCTTCTGTCGTTTGAAGTGGTTAAGTAAATATCCGCAATGTACACATGCACTGGTCGAATATCTCGCCCGAGCTGAACAAAGACCATGTTACGTAAGGGGATTAGCTAACGTAGGAACTTCTCCAACATCAAAGCTGTTCAGCCAGAGTACAATTTTACACATGTATACATTAAGTCAGAACAACCAGTTATACGTACATATACAACACAAGGGGTTGGGGTAAAACGTCACAATAGGGTTTTGGAACCAAATTTGGTATTTTGCAGTTTCTCAAACTGGTTTTAATAATTGACAGTTGCGAAAATGTTTAACAGTTCTATCATGGATTTCTGCTATTTAAGCGTCATTCGCTAGAAGGAACACTTGTTCAGAATAAGTTATTGTCAGTAATTGCATTGGATTGTTATCTTGTTTGTGTCAAATTTGGTCCAATTCGTTTCAGCAATTTTTGAAAAAATTGTTTGAACACTTTTCCATTTTGAATAGTACAGATTTCCAAATTTGATGAAAGATCATTTGGAAAAGAAGATGAAGGACCCTGGCGCAAAAATACTTCGTTCAAATTCTATGCAAGGGTTTTAGAGGAAGTTTTTTTTAATAGTTTTTCTATTACATATGGTGACAACAGTGGATGCCGAATTATCATATGTTAGCAAATGATACGGGGACATAAATCAAATTTGCTGCTGATGAAATAAATGTTATACTCATTTATCAGATAAACCTGTCTGATTGGTATTTAGATGCTTTGCTTTAAATATCTTTGAAAATTGGTAAAGTCTAACAAAGGTTAACCATCGAAATTATAGAATCATTTATATGACTTCAAGAAGGAAATGGTAGGATTTGTTCTGAAATGTGAATAACGTCAATGAGAATAAGAACTGTTACCATTATAATCAGCAAAACAAATTTTTAATTTTAAAATATTGAAGCATTTAATTTCTATAAGGTTTCGCTATGATAAATAATGAGCAATATATCGGCAATAATACTAAAAATCTGTCAATAGATATGCATTTCGGTCATTTTTATAAGAAGCATTACTTTGTTAAATTCAGCAATGCGATTTTTAAAATCTTTTTCTGGATTGATTATCCTCACCTAGCAGAATGATTATGGTGTGGAACGTCCTTGTGGAGGGGAATGGGGACGTCGCGAGCTATTGCTTGTTTTCCTTCTTGCAAGGAAGACCTCATTCGATGCAGGGAATTTTTTTTTTCACCAATATAGACATCATGATTCGACAGAAATTTTAGCCACTATACTTAATTAATCTTCTTGGGTGTGTTGAAATTTTTAAAGAAAAGCCTACAATTATATCATTAGAACGTTGTTCAAGTATTTAATATGGCCATGACTGCAAAATAAGACACAAAACTCCATGACTCGGTAAAGGATAGGACCAAGTTTTGACCTCAGCCGAATGAGGCATTTCAACAAAGTACCGGGATGTATTGGGAGATTTGTGCTCATTTTCAATGCTGAGATAGAAATAAAGATTTATATACGTGGTGACCAATTTCTTGCATCTTGTTTTACCATGTAGAGGAAAAACAAAACTGGTAAAGATGCTATTCCGTCTAAGCAGGGAAGGAATAACAAATCATTTGTCCAACGAAAACGGTACTGTGTCTTCCTAAAGATGTAATTTTAATACTCAAAGAATTATACCCATCCATTGCTTTTCTTTTATAATTTGTAAATAATGAAACATCCTCAATGTGACGATCTGCCGCATCTATTTGTCATAAAGCAAAGTCGTAACTGATAAAATATGCTTGGGAACTGAAGTGTTGTATATGCATGTGTGTCACCTTCGTTATATATAGGTGGTAAGACACTGCTGCACGAGAAACAACGGCTTCAAGTGTACTGGTTCAAGGAAAATATGTAATAAATCAATTCGAAAGTTTTATTAAACTTAATACCTAAATATAGAGATCGCCCTTTTCACTGGAGAACTAACTGCTGTGTCAGCAATTGTATTCCCACTTTGAAAGTGTGTTTGTCGGTTCATCGACGAAGCTTCGCATAATGAACAAGGGACAGAATGAATAATGATTGGTGGCCCTACTCTTAGTTTATAGATAAGATGCGAGAGTCCTGTAGTAATCTCCTATGCATCCATCTGTTTGTTCACACGTCTTGTTTGTGATCTACGAGTTGCATGTTGATGTGCCATTTTTGAGAAACTTATTTACATTTCTCCATAGCTGCAGGTCCTTGTAACCAGATAATTCAGGGACCAATCAATATATTCGGATGTAACTTGGTATGTCCGGTGTAATCTAGATCTAAATGTTTCCTTATGTTTTTTTTCTTGGATCTACCTCATGCCTTTAGTATCGGCCGCGTTATAATACCAAGAATTGTTGGATTTCAACTAAATTTAGCTTCCTTTGTATTGATGAGACTTAGAATAATTTAGACTTCCATCATCCAACATCATCACTTTGGAGGAGTTATGGACGTTCTCTTCATAAGTTCCACAGAAGGCCTTGCTAAGCAAGACATTGTCAGCGAAACCTGTTGCCATCCGTATCTGTGCATTACCGGGCACAAGATGAATCATCCTTTTAACCGCTCAAATTACAGCTGTAATGTTGGTAGTAGGTGGCGTTTCGTGGTGGGGCAGGGTGAAGTAACGCCATTTCTCAGCGCAAGATATATGGCTGCCAAGATAAATGGTGGAGGAAGAACCCTAGAAAACCACGGTTAAGACTACTGATCCACGGGAAGCTATCTGCAAGCTTTCTTACATACGCACATTGGCCAAGTCCAAGACTCAATGAGATGGAAGTGATCAACGAGCGCTTTAGACCACTCGGCCACCCGGGACCCTAACAACTGTAATCTAATCTTTTAAAAACACGGATATCGCAACAATAAAAATGTTCCTCTGTATATCTAACCACTTTGGACACCTAGCACAACCTGAATTACATTTAAAATCCCGTCAATGTCTCAGTTCATACAAAAACATGATCTGCTCACTCATTCAGAAAAAAAAACATTCTGCTATGTCTGCCTAGTCATATCGAAATTAAGAGGAATGAGCGGGCAGATAACGCAGCCAAAACTATTATAAATCACCCATTTCTAATTAAAATATCCCATGTCCTGACTTCATATATTATATAAATTGACATATTTGTCACATTTGATAAAGATAAGTGAAATAAAACTCTACAACCAAACTTCAAAACAACAAGCCCATCACGAGAGAGTGGCATCCCTTAAGTAGAGCCAATTGCAGGGATGAGGTTGTTTAGTGCCGATCCTCTATCGGACGCGATTCCTAACTCTTACTTACCTCCTGAAGGATGAATTTCGACCAGAGTACTGCTACAACTCTATGGTCAGAAACTAAAAAACCGAAAGAAGCAAACCCAACACGTTTTGTCAAACTTAAACAATTTAATTATCAATCTTGTTTTGTATAACTTAACAAACAATTTAATTATGAATTTTATAAAATGAAAGTTTTAGAGGAACGTACAGTATTATGAACCGAATCCATGAAAAAATTATATGAAACTCCAAAAGAACGAAAGGTTCTGTATAAGTTTCTGACCCAAAAGTCCTAACATGTCAAAACGGCGTTGTCCTGAGCTCCTTTCAATAATTTACAACAGTTCCAAAATAATATTATAGTCCAATGAGCACTTTTATTTTCCAAGAATAATCCAAAGAAATTTTTCCTCTAGAATATTATCTAAATACAATATGAATATTTCTACAGAATTAATGTTACAACAAAGAATATAACAAATAAGAATGAGAAAACTACACAGTCTATGTTACTTATTTTCAGGCAAAAGGCTACATCACGCATAATATCACTACTACTACTACTATAACTACTACTACTACCACTACTATCTGAAAATTCATAAATTTTCAGAATTGTAGAAGAACTCACTTGATATAACCCATCTGATAGGAGTTAACTTAATTCTTCATAGATACCACCAGACCGACCTGTCCAATTCGAAAAGCCAGAAATTTGTAAATATGTTTACCAATAATTTATTGTTAATAACTGTCAACACGTGTGTAAGCATCTATTTATACATCTTATACAATTGTACGTTTTTTAATATCTTAAAATAGAAGCTGTGCACGTACGAAATTGCAACTACAGATAAACACTACAATTTACAGTCATGAATAAAAATTACAAAAATTATAGTTATACATGACAGTTCATAACCTGATAGCGTCCACATACAATTCTTTTCTTGTTGGCAGTTCTTTTATATTTCAGTTGTTAGAATTTTAATTTAAATTGGCACCATAATGCCTGTGTTGCGCTGTTTTGCAGCTGAACACTACTTACACTATTACTGAAATTGCCACTACTACGATTTTTTTTTTGTTTGTATCGGAACGTCCGGCAGACAGAATAATCTGCCTACGTGTATATGCACGGACAAATAGTAATGAACTTTTTTGTCTGAATTAGGTTCCTAAATTGTACTTAGTCTTTTTGTTCCTACCTGTCGCAAACATGATTGATTCTACATACTATCCTATGTAATAGCAAGACGAATGCTAATTACCCTCGATCCTCGCTGATCACAATCTACGTTGTTTTATTTTTTTCTGATTACTCCTAACAAACTACATAGAACAGATCTTTCTAGGCATTATGCGACGGCAGATCTGGGTGTACGTAGTTTGCAGTTTGGCCACCTTGTAAGCGGTTATAAAGGTATACATGTAAGCGTTATACTTATGTAAATGTTGTGTGGTTATTTATACGTGGCACAATTTTACGACGATTGAAAATATAAAATGCAAAGGTAAAACCACTTTTTAAAGAGAAAGTTAATAGTTGATCCCTCTGGGGATCGAACCCACGACCTCCGCAGACACTGTAACTACTTAGGCCGCCGGAGAATGTACATGAGAATAATGCCTACGAATTTCAAGGGAATCCAAAACGTGACTATATTTACGAATAAGAAAAGAAACAAAAAGGCAATTTCTATAGCCTTATTCTATGGAATACTCTGGTCGATATCTGTGTAAATCATTTAGAAAATCATCACTTCACTTTTCATCCGTTTCTCTAATTAACATATTTTTGCTCCGTTTATTCTTGACATGTTGCTTCATGTTTATTTCGCCGTAGTTCCCAACGAAAGAGATTATTTCTTATTATTTCAAAGGGTGTTACAAAAATGGTTTTGCTTGGTTCTTTTTGTTTTACGGCCCGGCAACACAAGAATGCTATTAAGCGCCAAAGCAGTTGAAGTAAAGTGCATTGTTGAAGGAAGCACCATGGTGGCCAGCTCGAGCTTGTTCAATGGTGGGATTCGAACCCGCACTCTTTTTATCGCGAGTCCGGCACGCGAACCACTGAGCCACTAATCGCCTTCTACATCATGCAGGAAGGCAAATGTATATCCCAAAGCCGCAGGGCGTGTGTTCATAATAAATATTAATTAACTTAATTGTGTGGAGGAAATGGCAGCACATTATGTTTGCACTTACCTTCCTGTCTCAGTAATCTCATTAAGATATACACTTTCAATTACTACCTAGGGAATACATTATGCAGTCACTGACTTATTCTAAGTCATTGACTTTCTCTGCATGAAAGTAGAAGGAAAAAAGAAACAATGATGCTGGAGGTAATTCATGAACAGACAGGTCACTGACATTTATTATTACTTTTAATATCAATATTAGTATTATAATATTCATGAGATAAACAAGTGCACAATCCAATTTGCTGTTGGAAATTTACGGCAATGACGCAGCTGATATATTATTCGTAAGCTAATACGTGTGAAGTCGCTATATTTTAATTACAGTATTTCACCGGCAAATGAAGATGTATTATGGAGAGTATAGCAATTTGTCAAATATGGCGGCCAAGTTTGGAATTTCCGTTTTTTCTTTCATGAATTAAAAGACAAAGGATTGTCGGTTTGGCTACATTTGATGGATTGCAAGATTGTATAGCAGTTATTTCGGGCTTTCAACGCTCGTGCAGCACGAGAAGCTGGATATTTTTGTGCAATCATAATCATGCAGATTTTTCTGAAGAAAAAGATACCGTAATGGTAGCATTCTGAAAATTAGACAAAGGACTGTAACATTATGGAAGAAACAGAGGGTACGAGAGAAAAGACCCATCGTTATTACTTCGAAGATGGAACAGAGCTTTACGTACCTTACTGGGTAGAGAGTGCAACATCCGGTTCCTTTGATCGTCGATGGGAATACAATTGGAATCAGGTACGTTACTATATATATATATATATATATATATATATATATATATATATATATATATATATATATATATATATATATATATATATATATATATATATATATATATATATATATATATATATATATATATATATATATATATATATATATATAGTTTGAGAGCACATTTTCTGTTAGTTTTATTTATTAGAGTATTCAACTCTTAACCAATGAAAGATTATAATTGCATGAACCAATACTAAACCTCAGAAAACATTGAACTCGTTAATTAAACCCATATTAAGTCCTGTGGTACTTTAAGTTTGTTAACTGAACACGTACAAAACTCGAGAAAACCTTACCTTCGGTTAATTCAACACAAACAAAAAGTCAGAGAACCTTACGTTCGTTGTTTTAACCAGTAGTAAAAATCAGAGAACCATACATTCGCTAACTGAATTCATATTAAACCTCAGAGAACCTTACGTTCGTTACCTTTGATTTCCGTCTGCCAAGAGTGACGTCAAGATCAAAGCTCTGATTTTCCAAGGGTCAATGCGTTCTTTAATATGCCCTGTTTAATTTAATCCTTTTATCAGACATACGTTACCGACAGATACCATACTAGCAGATATGATACCAGGACAATATATATATATATATATATATATATATATATCTATCTATCTATATATATATATATATATATATATATATATATATATATATATAATGCAATAGTGTTTTGTGTTAAGATTTTCTGTGTCAGACAATGTTTTTGTATTAAGATTTTCTCTGCCAGACAATGATTTGTACAACACACGTTAGTTTACTGCAGTCTTGTTTTTGTTGCCAGCATTTTTTTTTCGTCGCCGGAGCTTCGGCATCCGCGGTTTTTATAGGGGTTGGTTAAGTTTTATTTTCTACCTTTGCTTTTATTTCCTACACCTTGATTAATTTTTTTAATACTTTGGACAATTCTTTATAAGTCAGAGGAAATTTCTCCTTAAGGCACACTTACTTGTGACCTATATGGGGTAAATGAGAAGTGGTTGAAACAAATCTTTTGTAGAGATGGAGCTAAATAAGAGTTGTGCTTAAGAATATCAATATAAATTTTAACGTATGAGAAACCGTACAAGTGACACGGAAAGGGGTCGCTGGCAGTGAGAGAAGGAAACAAAACCTTCAAAAGGTGAATTTTAGAAACACAAGACCACGTTTGAAAACAGAATCACAAGACTAATTTTATTGTCCTCTTCATAATACAGTTAGAATTATAAATAGTGTTAGATAGAACGGGCCATAAATTTCCCTCCGAGCGCGCGCGTGTGTGTGTGTGTGTGTGTGTGTGTGTGTGTGTGTGTGTGTGTGTGTGTGTGTGTGTGAGAGAGAGAGAGAGAGAGAGAGAGAGAGAGAGAGATAATCGATCAGGAAGCTAACTCAATTTATTAGAACTGACATTTACAAAATGCTTTTTTTAGATGTCTTACTTATATATATATATATATATATATATATATATATATATATATATATATATATATATATATATATATATATATATATATATATATTAAATTACTTCAGATGTCATCGATAAATATTGTTTGTTTCAAAGAAATATGATACACCCATAGTTTTTTGTTACTAATATAAACAAAAAGACAAAATATTTTTAAACCTAAAAATGTGCGATAACAACGCGAATGCCTAGACAATTTTTTTTTCAATTAAAATTTTGTTCAAGATGCAAAGACAATTTTGAGAATATACAATTTATTTAAAATGCAAAGACAAAGTTCAGAATATGCCAGATCATGACTCTATTCATTGTTGACGGAAAACCAGTTAAAATCGATTCTGATATGGATCCTCTTTGTAAAATTTAACCACCATAATGTTTAGCATCATATATTATATCTGACTGGTCTATTAACTCCTTCAAAGTGAAATGGAACTGATGATAAAACAAGGACAATTTTTTTTCAAACAGGGACAATAGTAACAACTGTAAACCGAATCTAATCTAGGTCTTGCGAATCTGGAGCTGGACATTAACCTCTTTTGTATTACAGTATATAGTGGGAATATAAAAAAGGGTGTGTAACTGTGTCGACTCCTAAATGAATCAGTTTGGTAACAAATAAAAATATAAATGGTAACTGAGCGTTTCGACCTGGACAATCTGTCTTCATTATTGACATGAAACAAAATTCTGTATGTTGCGCATCACAGGTTTTCCATCATGAAATGTATATATATATATATATATAAATATATATAGCTCTATATATATATATATATATATATATATATATATATATATATATATATATATACGCACGCACACACACACATTTGCGTGTGTGTACGTTTAGTTGTCTGTCATCACTATCAAGATGTCAATAATAATAATAATAATAATAATAATAATAATAATAATAATAATAATAATAATAATAATAATAATAATAATAATAATAATAATAATGTAGTACCAGTAAGAACAGCTACATCATTACCAACAAAACAAAGATCTTTACTGTCCATCCATCTGTCCGTTTCACCCTTCTTTCTGTCTATACCTTTTATCCAGCACAGCATGCAAGTATTTGATGACAGTTTGTTTCTGACACCTTGACCGTACATTTACGCTCTTTAACGGCAATCACGTGCTTAAGCAAATTAGTGATCAAGGGATGCTAAGTTCTTTAACAAACATCATTGCTCCAAATATTATGGAAATAGAGGTCACAGTTTCCTATTTTCCTGAAAACTTAGGCTTTGTTCGAATCTTAGTTAAAATGTACATATCTTCGTTACTCTGTACGTCGCCTTTTCATCAAGAAAATCTCTGTGAAATGTAGGTCAATGTTACCTGCATTTGTCTAATCAGCGGTCACGTTCAGTGCACAGCCCAAGTACACGAACACGCTCTCGATATGTCGATGGAAGTGCGAATTAGTCTCATTTTTCTGTGTAAACTAAATTACTTTACAAGAACACAATTTATTTCTCTGTGCAAACTAGATCACTTTACAAGAATACAAATTATTTCTCTGTGCAAACTAAATTACTTGACAAGAATAAAAAATTTTCTCTGCAAACTAGATTACTTTACAAGAATACAATTTTTAAGGAATTCATTTTGGGTAATTGTCAAACAGTGGTCATCGGATTCTGAGTGGCTACCAATATAATATACAATTAGATGTAAAAGAGAGTCGGGGATATTTCCATCATAAAGAAAAGAAGGCAATTTTATGTATTTATTTTTTTATTTATTTATCAGATGAAGACACGATGGGTGCCCCTCGTGTTAACAACTGGCAGATATTTGACCCCGGAACCAGTGGAGCCCATCTCTGGTCATGTTTTCATGGACAATTATAGTGTGTATTCAGAACGAAAGCGCAACGATGACGCGGTCTTCTTAAGGTCGGATAATGAGGAACTTAGGAGAAAGCGTACCTTATGCACGTGCTTTTTCATTGTGGTTGGACTCCTGTTTGTAGCAGCTTTTCTCATTCCAGTTTTGTACACCATATTATCGCCAGTGGGTAAGTAAAGAAGTTATGTTTACAATAATATTTTATCTAAATACAAGGTACATTATTCTTCTTTAGCAACATAACTTTGTCCCCCTTTTAATTTTCTTTTCTAAATGAGGTTTATAATTCAAAATTGTGTCTTCTTTCAAAATGCACATGAAACAATAAGGTAAAGTTATCGAGTTTCTAAGAAATACCTCTCTGCCTGCGTGCGTGCGTGTGTGTGTGATAGCGTTCCAACGGGGCTATTGTTCCGTGCACCAGTGGTCTTGGCGCGCTAAAACCCCTTTGAGCCATCATCGACGCACCGGGCGCTATTTACCCTTAGTATGCTAATGTATGTGTGTGTGTGCGTGCGTGTGTTGCGTGTGTGTGTGTGTGAGACAGACAGACAGACAGACAAACATGTAGACTAGAGTCCAACAGGCAGATTGGTCGATAGATAATAGATAGATATGGTGCAATCGGGATAAACGACTGGATCCATCATTCAATTGGCAGGTAGGCAACCAACTTAGATTTTTGTGGTGGGAAATGATCAAAATCATCTATAAAATTAACTGGAAAACATCCTTTTAAATAGAAAACGTGACTTTATAGTTGTGAAAGGTTCATGAGATCGATATCCCCATTTCACAGATTAACTTTCATTCTGATGGATTTGTTTAACGAAATTCCTTCCCAGTGATTTATCTTCACCATTGAAATGGATCTGTATCTTCTTCTTCACTCAGTTTTACTGTATAAAGTGTCAAAGTTTATCTGACCCGCCCATTTTGATACCAGTGTTTGTTTGTACAAAAACAAATCTGTCTATCTGGGTTCTTGGTCAAGATATTTAACCATATTGCCTTGCGTTGATATGCTGTAATAGAGCGAAAACCAAACAATCACAATCTCTCTCTCTCTCTCTCTCTCTCTCTCTCTCTCTCTCTCTCTCTCTCTCTCTCTCTCTCTCTCTCTCTCTCTCTCACACACACACACACACACACACACACACACACACACACACAAACACACTCAAGATGGCTGCCGTCTAAGAGGAATAATGACTTCTGAAGACGAAATGTATTGCCATGATGGAAAGTAGAACTAATAACAAACTCTCTTCAAACACACACACACACACACACAAACACACACACACAAGATGGCTGCTGTCTAAGAGTAATAGTGACTTCTGAAGACGAAATGTATTGCCATGATGGAAAGTAGAACTAAAAACAAACTCTCTCTCTCTCTCTCTCTCTCTCTCTCTCTCTCTCTCTCTCTCTCTCTCTCTCTCTCTCTCTCTCTCTCTCTCTCTCTCTCATTTTCATTAATAGCAGACAGTGTCCGTGAGTAAGCAATATGTCCACTGATTCATAATGAGACATGTCTTCAGAACAACAGATCAAAAGGTTAATGGACATGACTAATCCGTCAGGCGACATGTCTTTACAATAACTGAGGGTGTCCTCGGATGAGATACTGGAACAAGGTTCATGACCCAATTAAAATGTTCTTACGGTCATTTTCGCCCTAACGCGAAGAACCGTGTTCGAGAAACGTTAAGATCCTCGTTTTCGGGTTTATTCATACCACCTCTGAGGCGGGAGTAGACAAGAACAAAGATGGCGGCAAATCACAGGCACTTAATCCTGGGATAAGCTAAGGTGTATCTCACCAATTAACACCTTAGTTTACCCCGGAAGTGCCCGTGCGGCAAATGCTTAGCGTTGATTTTCTTTGTTGGAGTTGTTGGGCCGAACACAGCCGGGAACAACTGAGAACAAGTGAGAAGGTGTTTTTAGTGTTTGGAAGAAAATCCCAAATCATGTCACCCAAAGACGGCCAAAATCAAAAGCTTACGGACACGGTTGATTCACCATGCAACATGTCTTCATAATACATATACATATACGACAGATTCACCATGAGACAGGTTCTCAGAATAACACCAAACAGAGTATTAATTGATACCTGCATCATTCAATTTTCATTCATTTCTGAAGCTGTAAATAGTTGACATGGTTGGATTTTGATAATATTCTTGACAATGCTGCATTCTCATGTCGTGCCCTCCACTAGATTATGCGTTGTCTTCTCGGCGCTGTTCGTGAACTCTGAGCACTTGTCTTGCAATAAAAGTGTAGTAGAATTAATTCTCTCTCTCTCTCTCTCTCTCTCTCTCTCTCTCTCTCTCTCTCTCTCTCTCTCTCTCTCTCTCTCTCTCTCTCTCTCTCTCTCTCTCTTACTAATACTACTACAACTATTGCTAGTAACTGATTTTAGTACATCTTTTATTTCTGTTTCAGACACTGAAAAGAGAGAACTCTTGGGTAAGTTGTATCAAGAGAGATATGCAGGGAAACAACCTAGACATAATAAGAATGTAACCTCGCAATAGTTGCCGTGGATTATTTGGCCCAGCTATGTCAGTTATTGGTTATGAAAATAGCGATAATATATTTACCGATGTAGGTCGAGTACTGTTCTAATCAAGCGGGTTTGGAGAATAATCATTTTGGTAGAATGAGAACATAAATATTTAACCATAAAAAAAATCCATCGAATCTTATTAGTATCAAATTCACTTGGTTCATATAATGACTGGTATTTCTCGCACGTTGCTCATAATTACTAACTTCGACACTTCTAATCCTTCCGATAAAATAAATACGTACAGACTTACGTTCATTATACATTTATTTACTCGGTCCGTTAAACAAATGCACGTACACGCTTAAGGCAATACCGTAGAAAAAATTTAAGTACTAACAATAACTATCAACCGTACATTTCAACCCGTTTTCAGCTAAAACTTTCCTTCGCTGTTACAAAAAAAAAACAAAAAAAAACAAAACATTATTGATATAGTTATTGCTCTTTACCTAGTTTCTTCGACTATTCGTCGGGGACTCGCGGTGGTCCGTTCAGTGTTTCCCTGTACTTGTCTTGGCGTGACGTAATTCTTCTTTGTCTTACTGCAGGGTCTATAGTGGCCCCGAATCACTTAATATAAGATGCGGTGGTGGTGGTGGTTGCTTATTGATCTTCAAATACACCCTGAACGCAGTCATTTAACTGTCCTTTCTATGTGATTAATTATTTTATAGCTGCTTCTAGAGAGACCTATACAAGGTTTATATAAATGCGTGTAATTTTATCCACCTCATCTATTTGGCCCCTATGATTTTTTTCGGTGGTGGGGTGTGGTACGGACCCTGGTGCCCCCTCTTAATCTGGTCCTGCATTACAGAGCATTAGAACACCAAACCAAACCAGATTCCATATCATCACAATCGTGTCTTTGTATTAATATTCACTGCTGAAAAAAATTATTCATTTGTTTCGTTGAGTTGGTGTAGTCTCTTCTATTATTCCAGCTAATCACATTTTGTGTTGAAAAACTAACAAGATCAAGTCGGTCATGTTTCAGGTCAGTATTCGATGGAAGTGAAGATCATTAACTTGAAGTACGTACCAGAAATGGGCTATACTTCTTCACCAATCTTCCGGCAGGTGGCATTTCTTTTGGAGAAGGAGGTAACCTGTTTTAAAATCACGGCATAGTTGACGAAACCAACAACATTCGGAATACCCTTTTCTCTTTTCTATGCCATTTAAATAACTTCGACTTTGAAAGAGACGAGTTTTTTTTCTACCATGCCATGGAAAAGAACGAGAACATTCCAACTGAACTACAGCTATCGGTCATTCCTTATATAAAATTCTTACCGTATAACAAATATAACTCAAATTCAGTTTTTTAATTAAAAAAAAAACATTATATACAGGAAACTCAAAGTTTAAGTGTTGTTAATAAAAAAACGAATGAGCTATGAGCTTTGAGGGGCATGATCTGAAGATTAGCTGGTTAGGGTGTACATATGTACATGTATTGCAGTAACATATTACATAATAGGGACTTACAAAATTTGCTACATAGCTACCTATTTTCATACATGTTAACAAATAACCAGAATTTGTATCTTGTTTCAGATTGATTACCTGTATATGCATCGATCCTTGAATAAAAGTTATTATGGGTGTAATGTTACAGGATTAAGGTAGGTCAACGGATATTATATTTTACTAGCATTACTAGACAACGGGTGAAATATAATCATTTTGATTTATTAAGTGGGCTGTCGAATAGACCTTTTTTCCAGATAAACCCATTTTTTTAAAAAGCTATGGAAATGGAAAAATAGCAAATTCGGGTACAGCTTGCTATGTTACGAGTCTATGGTCACAAACTAAGTAACAGAAGGAAGTAAAACCAACAAGTTTTGTAAAACGCAACAAAGGATTTCATTATCAAAGTCATAAATGAAAATTTTGAGGGCAACTTCCGGTATTATGATGTGAATCCAGAATAATCTGACACAGTTTTATGAAGTCTTAAATTTATGTTTTAGATTAATAAAAGTATACTGGTCCGCCAAAAATCGTTACGTTGTGAAGATGGCGTTGTCCAGAACTCTTTCAAATAATTAAAAACAGCTCCAGAATAATAGTATGGTCCAAATAATGAACACTTTCTGAATCGAATGAATAGTTTAATAAAATATGTTTCCTCTTGAATAATGAGTCCAAAATCGGAATGAATCTGATTGCCCGTCTCTCTCCTAGTGAGTACCTTCTATCGCAACTAAATTTAACATTAAAGCACATGTGACAAATCTTGCTATTCATTTTTCCTTGTATTTTCCTATTCATGTGACTCAATCCAAACAATATGAAGTTATTGAAGTCTAGAAACGTCAAAACCCCATCAGCCAATGCAAAGGCGCTATCAAGTCTCATTATTACGATTACTATTAATGATTATTGACACACATACCATACGTAAACATCTGTTTACAGATCTATTTAATTGCACGCTCTTTACAGACTCGGGTCACGTCTGCAAAATCTAATTAAAGTTATTCTGTACAATTTACAACCATAAATAAAAATTACAAAACTTAAATAACATCATGTATCAGGAGGTACAAAAAATCATAAATAGTTTCTTGTCCCAGAAACCGTTTCCGCCTTAATTTTCTCCATGCTGGTAAGTGTACGTTTGTTTATATTAACAGGTGCGCAGAAGAGTCTGATATTAATGTCTTTTGTTTCTACATCCGGACTTTTTTCTGGGAGCCTCAGTGGCTCAGTGGTTAGCATACAGGACTCGCGACCGAAAGGGTGCGAGTTCGATCCTATCATCGGTCTAGTCTGGGTTAGATATTGTGGTGAATCCTTCGGCAAGTCACTTTACTCAAATTGCCTCGACACTAAAAAACCTCCTTTTTCTGCTGTGCTATAAAGCACCAAACCACACTTTTGGTCTGCAACAGCCAAAATATCATGATGTAATTTATTTGAAAGTGTATTCTTCAAGCCACTTGACTCTGATATTGACATCGTTTCCGTTTTTTAGCCTGTCATTGTTGTCGCTGGAAAAGTAACAGGAGTCTGTCTACATCCCCAAGCACATATACCATACTAGATAAAAAACAAATATTGGTACAAAAACTATTCCTTAAATTATATATTCGCATTAAGCTATGCGTATATTTTCTTTTCAGAAATGGAAGCGTAATCGCTAAATACCATCTGTACTTTAGAAAAGAAGAAGGAAAGCTACCTCCACATGATGCCGTCAAGTCTACACTTTACACTGCCGAGAGAGATGAGGAAAATAAAACTCTTGGCAAACTGGGAGAGTACCGGTTTATAATAGACTCCTCTAATGTACAAGGCGTGAATATTGTGTTAAGAAAAAATGTAGACGCTGCGAAGAGATCATTTTGGGCAGATGGTACCCAAAGACACGTTGAAAGTACATACATTCCTACCAAGAGTCCAATCAGAGTTCCACAAACTAAAAGTCCATCCATTCAAAGTTCTGATCAAGCCACTCATACAAAAAGTTTCACGATATTTACTATAACGAATTCAGCAAGTGCATATACGATACAAAGCCACAAAATAGCGTCAATTAGTGAAGTACCAATAACGAAAAGTTCAATAACAGTACCTACTACAAACAACCCAAAAGAAACGCTCATTAGAAAGAGTTCGTCTTTATTGGCCTCATCAAAAAATACTAGCAAAGACCTTACAACAAACAAAAGAACAGAAGTATCCAAAAAGGAAGTATCGCATGAGGCAGGCCTAGCTAGGAATTCTGAAACGTTTGTTGTGGAAAACCAAACTGAGAAACCAACAACCGCGAGTAAAACAAAATTGTTAGTTAAGGCTTCTCCAAATTTGCAAATATCTGTAATACCCACGAGCACGTCTGCAACTTTTAATACTACAACGAAAATACTAATAGAGATTCCAAAACGCGAACAATCATTTGATTATGTCAAGACGGAAACACTAACGTTGTCCACAACTAAGGAAACAACTTCCGGACCAACAGCGACCCCAACCTTGAAGAAAACAACAGAAAATGTATCAAGTACAAGACCAATCTCTGAAAGTGCCATCGAACTTTTCACAAGCAGCGTTTCGCCACGTTACTTAGCAAGAAGCACTTCTTCCGATACTCTGACCATGATTAGTCCTACCACTGAATCAATAATTGAAGACGTTTTACCATCTGAAACTTTAGCAGTACCATTAGGAGTTAAAAATTTTATGTCTGTGTTAGAAGCTTCTTTCCTAACACTAGAAACACAGAAGACACCACATATATCCTCCAAAATTCCAGTGAGAATTTCGTCAAAGGTATTTATCGCTTCTGTCGGTTCAAACACAATCTCAGCATGGCTGGTTGAAGAACCACACTCGTCCAAAACATCTGAAATCTTGAATACTGCTACGTACAGTACAACACAAGCATCATGGTCAGTGGAAGAAACAAATTTACATTCAACGTTCTTAGTCAATAATACGAATACATTGTTTAGACGAAATAACAAAGATTCTTCAATTCAAATATCAGAAGATCATTTAAAAGAAATCTTCCCACAATTTACAGAGAATGTCCTTCTCCGTGCAGAAAAACTCTATTCATCTGGATCAACTGCCAAGAAGTTCCTCCACTCGTCTATGCCGGATATATTTTCATCGCAATATAAAAATGTGTTTCAACAGGACATATCTTCCCCCAGCTATATTCATTTTCCTGCACATGTGTCATCTGTGTCAGACAAAGAATACTACTCGAGATCGGTCTTAGGTAATGTAGAATACTCATCCAGAACCGGCACATTTCCTTCCGTACAACCATCTTCGATTTTACCACACTTCCATATTGTTGAATCTGCTCCCTTGGTTACTCAGGAGCTAGTAGGGAAAGGGACATCTAGATCAACCATTACTGAAGCTCTTTCTCCATCGAGGACAAACCGTCTTTTATCTCTTCGCCGAACCCTGATTTCAAAGGATCACTTTGCTAATAACGCGTCCGTTACGTCACCGGAGTTATCTCTTACAGAAAGTATGTATTCGTCTAACTCAGCACTGGTGAAAAAGTGGCGTACCTCCAGCAAAGATACATCCCCTTCTGTTTACAACATTTCCCATTTACAGAATGCTACGCTTAAACTTGCGTCGACCATGCAAGACGTGTCTTACGCGTCCAGATTAACTGTAACTGAAACATTAAGTTCATATTTGAAGAACATATTTCCAGCTGTCTATTACACGCCGCCTATACAGGTTTCTTATTTTGTCAAATCAACAATCTTCATTCCTGAGTCAACCAAAACTGAGAC
This sequence comes from Potamilus streckersoni, assembly GCA_016746295.1. Lineage (NCBI taxonomy): Eukaryota > Metazoa > Mollusca > Bivalvia > Unionida > Unionidae > Potamilus > Potamilus streckersoni. The sequence goes on along the minus strand of JAEAOA010001115.1, from coordinate 1,668,661 downwards.
TAAACACACACCTGGGACAACTGGTATAGAAATGCCTTACGTAGTCAGGACAAATGTTGCTACTTCTGTTGCTGATTCGTTTCTTATAAAGAACACTTCTACTGGGGAATCCACTCCTGTCAAAGATATTAAATTACATTTAGAATCGACAGTAAAGAATACATTTTTAAAGTCATCTTTAATAGAGGGTCCGTTCCCTGCCACACCTTCAATGACGATTGTATCTTCGCTCGAAGAGACAAAATTATCGTCACAAACTTATAGCAACAAGATATCGATATTTTCAATGCCAATGGGATATTCACATCCAACGGAAACTTACTCAGCGATTGGAAATAAATCAGCAGGAGCAGAAACCATGTTTGAGTCCGGAAATGCAACCTCACCCAGTACAGCTATGTCTTTAGATTCTAATATAATCATAGGTAAGGATTGGATTTCATATTTGTCAGAAAGGCAGCCATTTACAACATATTATCCAGATATCATGTCTGGATCTGCCTACTCTGCAGATTTTCATCCATCCACGAAAAGATTGATTTCAGATTCTAGGGATATAGGAGTGGATGTAACTGTTTTACATACAAGCTTTTTCGTGGTGTCGGAGGATACCGTGTCATCTTCTTTTGACTGGTCAGAGAGGAGAGATATTGGATTAGATTACACATCTTCTGTCCTAATGTTTAGCCCAACCGTTTCATTGTCAACATATAACGTGTCCGACTTGACTTTGCGTGGCGTGCCTGATAAGCACGCATTAGACGCAGTTGCAAGTCAACAACAACCAGGAAACTCCGTTATAATGAATATAACTGAAGCTGTGGAATTACTAAAAAATAGGAGTAACAAAACACATGAACTACTTTTGAGAAACAGCGATATGACAGTTCGTCTTTCTTCGATCTCTATTGACTACTACTACGACATAGAGTCACTGCAATCGTCAAGTCATTTATTATTGCTGCAGGTGAATTTTGGTCAGCAGTTAGACACCAAGTCTTCCCAACTGCACTCTTCTGTCACGCAAAACAAACCTAGTTTTACAGTAATGCAGGCTTCAACACTCCATAAATACATGCCATCTTCAACCAACATCAACAGTTTGGGGTATCAGTTAAGTTCGTCTAACAATATACACGTGGAATCAGATTACCTGATGCAATCATTATCACCGTTTCTTTTGACTGGGGAGACAAGTTTTTACATTGACTCTTATTGGACATCGTATGGCTTTCAGTCATCGAATAATGACTTCATCCACATGGATTTATCATCATCTGATGCATCGAGATCATCTGGGTCGCTACTTTCAGCATATAATAACAACGCCACTCGAATAAAAGGTCTGAATACAACGGTTTATATCATCCCCACCAGATATGATTGGAAAGTTGTTGAGTTCTCGAATGGGGATAGTGTACAGTCATCCTATATGGATAATATTGGCGGTGATATGTATTATTCATCTATTGCGTTAAACACATTCGTTTTCTCACCGGCAAGTATATATAATGACCACAAAGACGACACGCTCTCCTTTTTGGACACATCAGCACCATCGAAAGGCCATTCATTAGGGCAAAAACCAAAGTGGTCTGAGCTAATAAGGCCAACGACATCGAAGAGCTTTTCATCACACATGACACCGACGAAACATCAGTCATCGCTTAGTGATCTTCATATCAGTTCTAATTTATACATATCCAAAAGCAGTCAGTGGTTTTCCGACTCTATCTTTAGTATAATTCCACAACCAGCAGATCATTTAAGTGATATCAACTGGGTTGCTGCCTCAGTTCATACCTATATGATGGTAGAGAGCGTCTCACTCCCACATGGAACAGATACACAGGCTATAAAAAAGTCGTACTCGTACAATTATGAAAGTAGAAGCTTGATAGAGTATGAATCAAAATCCCCCGTGTTTCTTATGCCATGGTCCATTGCAAAGGACCAGGACTATTATCCTCTGACGGAAAATACTGTCCCTTCACTGGCAACCCTTTGGATTAATCCAGTGCATCCAAATGTGACTGATGTTCTTATAGGGAATGAGTCCTCTCTTACAAACAGATACGGCATTGATGCTGGTTTGTCTACGGTAAGTGAAGTGTACATCACGGTCTTGAATCACTTGGAAACTCTAATATCGGCAAGTCCAAGCAAATTGGACGCTCCTTTAGCTATAACTGACAGCGAATATTCTTGGTCCAGTGTCAGAGACAAGTGGATATATGACTCAAGCAGCTACGAAAACATGATATCATCTGCTTCCTTACAGACAAGAATTACTGCACCCAAAACTAATTTTATTGATTCTCTGTCAAATCTATGGTTTGTCGGGACATTAGAATCTAGTTTGACCGGCCCAACACTTCTCTCACAAACGTCCTCTTCGTCACTGCAACCTAATGCATCTATTTCTTGGAAAGACGCTTGGGAGGCTTGGACATTTGACTCGAACATGGAAACTCCAATTTCCGTAACATCCATGCCAAACACTTATGCTACAAAGGCATCTGATCCTTTTATCTCCGACCCCAGGGCAGAAATTTGGAGTGACTGGTTCTTCACACCAAGTTCCTTAGTTTTGGTCAGTTCAGATGTTCCCTTTGTTACGTCTTTAGTAAAAAGTACCAGTACTATTCCACCAATGTCCGACTCTTCGTCAGATAACTTGACCACCAAGAATTTCTACTCTATACCATCAGAACCGTTAAAACCTGTTGTAGTTTATTTAACTACTTCAAAACCTAACTTATCGGTTTCACTGACGACCAACCAGTGGGCTGATAATTTGAGTGAATATTTGTATGATTTCATGTCGATTACTTCAACACCTGCCTCTGTTTTCTCTATGGCACATACGACTCCCATATCGGACCCCTTATCCACAGACATTTGGGAGGAGGATATATGGAGTGGATGGATAATGAATTCTGTTTCGATTAATCCGTCTTCTGAATTTGGTACAATCCTAACTTCTAAGACTTTAAACAAATCGGTGTCTCACCAAGGAAATCTCTCGGCTAATATTTTAAATGATTTGATCTTTAACTCTCTTTCGATTAACCCAACATCTGCAGCTGTTGTTTCTGTCACACCTACACTGCTCAATATCTCGAATTCGCTAAAAACCGATCCGTTGTCAAAAATGTGGAATAATTGGACATTACCTCTAGGTACACTCGGGACTGATATCGGCATGACCACAGGCGGCTCTCTTGGTCAAGATGCCAATGACATTGGGATGGGGCCCATACCGTCGTGGATAGCCAATATTCTAGGAGAATGGGCCATTGAAACTTTACTTGATCAAGCAACGTCAGCGATTTCCCCGTCAGAAACAGCCAGATGGACGCGAGGCAGCGAATCTTCAGTTTTGCCCGGAGATAGCCTGCAAGAATCCTTGACGACACGTTCAAAGATGACGGGAATGGCAAACAATACGCCAGGTAATTTGATCTATTAAATCAGTAAGTAATTTACGGATATTAATATGTTTCTTACATTAGCAGATACACAAAGAAAAAATGAATACTTTAAATTGCATATGTTGTGAATATGATATTAGATTTATATGTCCTCTTATAAAAGTTAAGAATAATAAATGGTTCATACCTAATGAGTACTAAGAAAGAGATATGACAATACAACACTAAATCATCTGCAAAAGTAGACACGGAGCAGAGTTGTATTTCAACGTTCGTAATGATCACTTGATTTATGCTTGTAAAATAAAATAGTTTGGCACTCAGGGTAACTGAATGTATGCTTTTGATTTTGCAGTTATTACATTTAATGAGTATAATTCCTCTATTATCATCGGGGAAAACGCAAGAATCGCTTGCTCAGCCATTAATGTTCCTGGGTGGTCGAGGGTCGACGTTATGAGGTTTCCTAACTATCGGCATAGGAAGGCGGAGCTGATAGGGGTCATAACTTCAGACGGAACTCTAGCGCCGGGTGTTGTCAAGAATGTGATGTTAAATAAGAGCATTTTGTACACGGACAGTTTTACTATAGTCATGGATTTTAATCATGTGGAATGTGCTGACGAAGGCATATATATGGTCAGAGTTTTCAGTGTTGACACTGTTGTGCTAGAAGACCGCACTAAAGTCTCAGTTCAAGGTAATTCTCCTTTTCTATGCATATGTTGTCTCAGCTTCGTAGTTTGCTCTGATCTGTCTCTTTTTTCTGTCTTTGGTTTTTCAGAGTCTCCATTTCACATTCTACATCTAATTATCTGTCGATTAACATACAAAAGAATATGTTCATGTTTGTAAATTTGCATGCGTTTGTGTCGTCGACGGTTATCTCTTCTTTGGGTTGTTGAGGCAGCAGACTAATCGACCAACAAATAAACGTAAGGATGGGCAATGAATAAATCCTTTTATGGTCTCTCTCTCTCTCTCTCTCTCTCTCTCTCTCTCTCTCTCTCTCTCTCTCTCTCTCTCTCTCTCTCTCTCTCTCTCTCTCTCTCTCTCTCTCTCTCTCATACACACACACACACACACACACACACATATATATATATATATATATATATATATATATATATATATATATATATATATATATATATATATATATATATATATATATATATATATATATATATATAAGGTGGCTGCTGTCTAAGACTTCTGAAGTAGATATGCTGCATTGCCATGGTGTAAAGCAGAACTATAACAAACAAACTTTTAGTCTTTCTTGATTGGAAGTCATTGTCCAAGGTTTAACATTTAATGATGAAAAGCTTTTAAAGGTCTGCATTAGATAGATTCCAACACAAATTGAAAGGACAAAGGACACGATTCAAACCTTTAGTGTGCAGTTCTTAATGAACATCAAAAATGAATATGATAACCCAGGCTAGTTTTGATTTCTATTTCAGGCAAGCCAAGTGCTCAGCTGTCACTTCCGGCAGAAGTGGTATCGGGAAGGTGGTTATTGGGAATCACATGCAAGGCCGACTTGGGATATCCTCCAGGAAGGGTCATTTTTCAGATGAAAGGGTTAGGCCAGAAAGAGTTTGTTGAGTTTGTCAGCGAATATGAAGTGACAAATACGACAGAAATAACCGGCTGCTTAACGCGCGTTACCTACAAATTTGATGACAGCTTTCAGCCGAACCATGAATGGAATTTGACTACATTCCGCTGTGCGGTTATAGATACCCCTGCTTTGCCACCAGGATCCAACATGGCAGCCTCCAACGAGGAAATATTACAGTTTTTGCCAAGTAAATTATGACATTATTAACATCGTATAACACTTAACTTAAAATAATTTTATCTGCATTAAAAATAGGCAAATATACATACATGATTAAATTATCTAGGCATGCGTGTATCATATGAATATCTATGTCAGGTTGCAACGTAATTGTTTTGCTCTTATTTTGTTATATAAAATGGTCTAACCATGCAATTCAAGTTTGAGAAAAGCAATTAAGTGTGCAGTGTTACAATGTATAAAATTTTATCTCCAAAACTATCTTGTTACCCATCATAATAGTTTCTTTGCATTTCATTCTCTTTGGTCCATTTCCTTTTTAAAATTTTAACAGGCGATGTTTGCAACTGGTACCCTGGTTTAAGATACATTCCACATCCATTTGACGACTGCAAGAGGTACATTTCATGTCCCAGTCTATACATCCTGTCATGTGATCCAGGCAAATGTTTCGATAAATCAAGCTCAATTTGCATTCAGGCAATGGACAAACAGCAAATGACAACTTCATTGTTGAATGGGACTACATCAAACTTCAATGTACCCGAGAAAGAAGGTCTTCCAAGTAAACATCTCTCTCTCTCTCTCTCTCTCTCTCTCTCTCTCTCTCTCTCTCTCTCTCTCTCTCTCTCTCTCTCTCTCTCTCTCTCTCTCTCTCTCTCTCATATTATGATAGGTAAAAAAAAACTTGACCAAGAGAATTATAAGGAAATAAAGAAAATTTGTTACATCGCATTTTTTATTTTGCCAACAGCTGCAACAATAAATAACATTAACCACCCTACCCATCCCCAAAAACACATTAAGTTGCATCATCAACAAAAATTACAGATGTCGATGGCAACGCCTATTCAACCAGAAGAATGTATTCTATTTTCCTTTTGTTGAAAACGAAAAATGAAATCGTCCTACTACCAACGTTTTGAGTGTGAATGCGTGAAAAAAAGTACGTGTCGGTATTAATTATATTTTGGAACAAAAGGCCAAGTAATGTTCTAAAAATTAGCACTGGCTACAGTATATTCAGATATAATATCCTTATTTGTAAAGACGATGTTAAAGGTAGGAACTATGTATTGTATGCTTTTTGTTTTAGACATAAGGTTCACCAGAAATGCCTACTCACTTTACATCGGAGAAATTGAAAATATCTCGTGTACCATCGAAAACATGAGAGGTTGGAAAACAATAAGAATCTCCCGATTGTCGTCTCGGTCTGAAGTTGAAGGTGTTGCCACCGTGACGTGGCCCGAAGGTACGGTTGAAGACGGCTTCTTTCAGCACGTGAGTCTTTCCGAAAATAGTATGGCAACAGAGAGTGGCGCCTCCCTGATTGTGCAGTTTAAAAATGTGCAATGCAGTGATCCTGGAACTTACACGTGTACAGTAGAGGGTGATCAGGGTGTAATGGGATCATCCAATGCGTCTGTTGCCGTTTTCGGTAAGTTTATAGTAATTCTCAATGAACGTTCTATACATTTCTGATACTGCATTTAAAAAAAAAAAAGAATGTTTTCCACATAATTATCAACTTTGAGTTCATGCTTAGCTCATACTTCTTGTGAATGTCTCAACACTGATTCCATACTTAGATCATGTTTGTCGCAAAATGCCTCAACTTTGAGTTCACACCTAGCTCATACCTCATTTCATATAATGACTAACTTTGGAGTTCATGCTTAGCTCATTATTTCTGACATATTCTCCAAACTTTAGTTCATATTTAGTTAATACGTCTTGTCATACATTGCCACAACTTTGAGTTAATGCTTAATTGTTCAACGCCAGCGGTGGATCGTTCTTCCAGAAACTATAAAAGAAGTTAAAAATCAGATTATTGGAATATGAAGATAAACGATAATGGCCCATTTAAGAGTGCGCGCGCGCGCGCGTGTGTGTGTGTGTGTGTGTGTGCGTGTGTGTTACAGTTTAGGACAGAAGGTTTGAAATAGAAAAATTACATTTGTCTGTTTTTTTGTTTTTATTTGTTTTAGCAAACATATAACTTTTTGGGCCTATAATCTTCAAATTAAAGGGAAGTCGAGAATACAGATGGGAGAGAGAATTGCGCTCGCTGCATTTATGGGAGAGAGAATTTCGCTCGCTGCATTTCTACTGGGATTTGCTTTCAAATATTCCTAAGCAAGATCTGTCTGGTCTTAACTCAGAATTCACTTAAGGAAGATAAATCCTTTTGTCATGGAGAGAAAAAAAAATATCGATAAAAATAATCACTTTGAAGAATATTTTATTACCTCAATTTTTAAAGAGAAAAAGTACACTTTAATGATAGGAGAGGTATAAGATCGAAAACTTGCGATCTTCTTAAATGACCAAGAGTCTAAATGGAAGCAAATAAATATAAAGGAAAGGGAAAGGAAAATGTATTTTTATTTTTCTTAAAGAAAAACCCTCAGCAGCGCTCTTTCTACCGGCTGAAATAGTGGAGGGACGATGGGTACTTGGGGTTAGATGTGCAGCAAATATTGGGTATCCACCAGGTCGAGTAATTTGGCTAAAGAGAGGACCAAATCAGACAGAGTTCACTACCTTTCTGACCAAGTATCGGATGTATAACACAACGACCACAGATGGATGCCTGACACAAATAACGTACACGTTTGATGACAACTTCTCACCAAATGTTGAGTGGGATTTTACAGAGCTGAAATGTGCTGTGATTGATACTCCTGCCATTCAAGACCAAAGTGGACTGGTAGTGTCGAATACAGAAACATTACAATTCGTTCCAGGTAAATATAACTATTAAAAGTAACTATAACTCTATAAGAGGTAAATATAACTCTATAAAAGTAACGGCCTCATTTTCTAAATGACGTGACAAAATTACTTGTTGAAATCTGTACCTTCAAATCAACACTGAAGGGTGAAGGTGAAATTTCACCAAATAAGAGTTTACACATAGCATATATATATATATATATATATATATATATATATATATATATATATATATATATATATATATATATATATATATATATATATATATATATATTCGTGTGCACATTTCCTGTGCGTATATACCATAATACCTCTTGCAAGCATACAAAATTTCAAGCACTTGCTCATACAAAACGAGATCTTGTCTCGAATCGGGAGTTTCACTTTCAACTAAGATCTGTTCGTTTGCTGCCAGTATTTGTGAATGGTTGTTTGAACACGAACTTAAAAACTCGCGCGTAACAAAGCGTACATAAATGAAATTACCGAAGGACAGTTTTTTAACAGACAAATATGTTGGCAAGGTACATCTGGTATAAGTGAAACCAAAGTATTCCTTAGTCTGAAGTGTTCATTTGACATCTAGTGTTACCAAATTTCTAATTAAACTATTATTCTGAGTGCGCACGCACTTGATTTTGTATTTTGTACTTGAGACAGACTTAAAAACAAAAATACGCAGACAAGCACATACATAAAGTAACGTAAAGTATACGTGTGACGCAGATACAAAGCATACGTGTCACGCATACATAACTCGCACGTGTGACGCAGACACAAAGCATACGTTTCACGGAGACACGAAGCATAAGTGTACAGCGGCAGGCACACATGAATGCACACATTACGCACGCTTTAATAAAAACAACGGTGCCTGTAATAATGAATGCTTACCAACAAAAAAAACTTCGTAATATGAAAATGTAAAGGAAAAAACCTACATGTTTTTAATTAAAGTTGACTGGAAAGTAATTAAAACCTATCCCACAGACATGCGTAAAACAGATTAACTACTAAATCATATCCTACAATCTTTAGTCATGTATACCACTTTTATGTTCATTCTCTAATCTCACCCATAAAATGACATTTTAATGACGGAATTTCTCGTTTCTTTTATTTAGCCAATGCATGTGACGGCGTTAGTGTGGGTACCAGTCTTATTCAACACCCTTACAGCACGTGCGAACTATATATCAACTGTCCCAGTTTATATGTTCTTCAGTGTCCAGCGGGCAAATGCTTTGACACAGCGAGCCAAACATGTGTACTGAAATAGTACCACAAATACTTGTATATATAGGAATTGGGATGCTGAAATTATCATTTTCATTCCAATTTTTCTTCTTTAAATACCTTACCCAATCATAATACCTCAGGAGAACTATTACTACCACGCAAATCAAGCCATCTCAAAAACTTCTTTAGCTAAAGGGAGCTAAACATTGTCTGCAGACCTACATGGCGGTCGGGAGGAAATAATCTCTCGTTAAGTATTAAACTTGGCGGCAAGCTCTAAGTGCCTGTCAGTTACTATTTCCGCACGTGCCGAGAGCTGGAAATTGTTCCTTAATTCATTACTTAGAAAAAAATATGTATGTAGACCCAAAGCTAGGGGATGGGATTAGACCTCCCAAACCTAAGCTTGAAGCAACAATCAATGATTTTAAATAGGTTCAAAACGCAAAATGATAAACCCAAATATCCATGGGAAGAAATTTATATATATCTATATGGTTATTTATGTAAATTTAATAAGAATTTTTTTTATTAAATAACTCACTTAGTAAAGTATTCGAACCGCCAGGATATTTTAGAAGAGTTAAAGAACTCATTTACAGATAAAGAAACAAAAACGAATCATGGGATATGGGGAAAGATATTTATACATGTATACCCGTATAATGGAACCATTTATCAAATAACACCAGGAAGTAGAACTGAGAAACCCGGGACTAAACTGGGAATCAATATAGAGAAATTGGGCAGGCATACAATCGCCTGCTATTCAAAGCAGATTATTTTTCTATATACATGATAGATGGTTGACAGGTGAAGTAGCCTTCATCAGACACCTGTCTAAACAAATACCAAAGTGTAGACGGTGTGGAGCACATATTGACTCTAAAAAGCACTTAATTTTAGAATGCGAACGAAATAATTTGGAAATGCAAAATATCAAAATTAAGATCAACAAAGGTATGGAACAAATGAAATCGCACAACTTCTATTTACAAATGGCATTAATGATAAGAATTTATATAATGACCTTATAATTTTTATTAACTCAGTTATGAAAACTATTCGTGAGTATAAATAGCAAATTGCACAGCATGTATATGCTTGTGAGGTCTTCATTTATACATATCTTTTCTATCACCTATCTATCTTCTCTAAGCACACACTAAAAATAATAAGGGTCACAAGATAAGGAGGCCGATGTCGATCTTATTTCACAACCGGTCTCCTGAATCAAAGGAACCATCACAATTAAAGAGACTATGAGAATTTGACCTATGTAGCAAGCTCGTACAAAAACATAAAGGCAGACACATCAAATAACACACTCGGATAGTAAAGATAGGGCAATACGGATCCATGGCAAGGATCACTAAAATGTAAAAGAGCTTTGACTCCAGCCTGGGAAAAAATAGCTCTTTCACTAGTTTAGAATATCCATGGCAAGGATCACTAAAATGTAAAAGAGCTTTGACTCCAGCCTGGGAAAAAATAGCTCTTTCACTAGTTTAGAAATGCGTTTAAACCCTAATCCAAAATTACAAATCAAAACTCGTATAAAAAAACACGAGCACATACTTTGACACAATACAAATACACAGCAAATCTTTTTATTTTAGAACTAGGGGATCCCTCGGATGATGAATTCTGAGAGGGATCACGCCAAAAAAAAGTTCCTTAATAGAACAGAGCCGTTGCATCGAGGGAGATTATGTTTTTTCCATCTCTCAAGACATTGCAGGAGAATAATCAACACAGATTATCTCGTATTGTATTTAGTGGGTTATTCGTTCAGCATATAGAGAAATAATTCCAGCTCAAGTGAACTTATGCCACATTAATAGCATAACAACAGAACTGTTAGCTAACCGACACCATTTAGGCTGTGGGATCAAGATTGGAGTCCACATTCTCTAGATTTTAACTGTCATCCCAAAGGGCCCAGTTTGATTTGGTAGTACCTATAGGAGCAGCTCAACAGCTCGCTATAAAGAAGTTTGCACATCATATAATAAAAGGTGTCATCTTAAGATATCTCTGGCGCTCCATATCTCACCCTTCCAGATCGATCGACAACTTTTTACGATGCGGATTCACGACTTTCGCTGTATTTGCGGGAAGAGGGGAATGGGATTCTTCGCTATATGAGTCTCCTCCATTTGGGTTATCTAAAAACTGTCTCGCGCCCCAAATGGTATCTGCAGAGAACGTGGATGTGTTTCCCTCCAGTTGTTACCCAATCATGTTACACATACACCTGCTATTATATCCACCGAGAACGTGCGTTACGCTACTGACCCGTTTTTAGACGCTGCCGCTAATTATTATTATGTTGTTGGTGGCTTCCGTTAGTCTCGAGAGACGATGGAAATGCGCCCATGAAAGGTGTCCCAGTTTGTAGTTGTTCAGCGTCTTCTGTGGCTATAGAGACCTACACGGGAGTGGCAATCCTTGCTGTAGTTGTCGCACTTGAAGTTTGAGTCTGGTCTTGGTTGGAACTGCATCCTCTTCCTCTGAGATCTTTTCTCATCAGCGAGCTGTCGTAACTTTTCCTCGCTGGCTTTCAGACCTGTGAATAGAGCATGTCGCCAGCTGGACTTGTCGAGGGCAAGCTCTTCCCAGGTGTTGACCTCGGTCACAATAGCTTTCATGTCGTGCTTGCAGACATCCTTGAAGCGAAGATGTCACCGTCCGTTTGATCTTCTGCCTGAGGAAAGCTTAGAGTAGAGAAGGTCTTTGGGGATCCGTCCATCATCCATTCGACGCACATGGCCCAACCATCTGATGCGACGTTGGCGAAGGAGTGTGACCATGCTGAAAATTTTGGCATGTTGAAGCACCTCGTTGTTTGTCACACGATCGCTCCAGGTGATCCCGAGTATGCGACGGAGACAACGCATGTGAAAAGCACTCAGTCTTTTTTCCTGAGAGGCATACAGGACCCAAATTTCGCTGGCGTACAGGAGAGTGCTAAGCACGCAGGCACGGTTCACGGAGATCTTAGTGTTCAATGTCAGCTTGCTGTTGTTCCACGCTCTCTGCGACAATCTAGAGAGAGTTGTTGACGCCTTTCCTATCCGCTTGTTGAGCTCGGCATCGAGTGAGAGGTAGTTGGTGATGGTAGAGCCATGGTAAGTTAACTCACTGACTACTTCTAGTTTGTAGTTGTTGATGATGCTGCTGGGAGGGTCCGCGTCCTGAGCCATCACGTTGGTTTTCTTTAGGCTGATGGTCAACCCGAATTCATCATTTAGCAAAGCGGTCCATCAGGCGTTGTAGTTCAACTTCTGTGTGAGTGACTATAGCATCATCATCTACAAAGAGCATGTCCCTAATGGTTGCTTTCCTTACTTTGCTCATTGCCTTCAGTCGTGCCAGGTTGAACAGTTTGCCGTCTGAACGCGTGTGCAGGTAGATCCCTTCTGTGGACGTCCCAAAGGCGTACTTAAGCAGGACAGCGAAGAAGATGCCAACGAGCGTGGGAGCAAGGACACAGCCTTGTTTCACTCCGCTGTGGATGTTGAATAGTTCGGACGATGAGCCATCGTACTGCACTGTGCCTTTCATGTCTTCATGGAAGGACTGGACCATGCTTAACAGCTTTAGAGGGCATCCAATCTTCGTTAGGATTTTGAAAAGTCCGTCTCTGCTGACCAGATCGAATGCTTTGGTGAGGTCTATAAAAGCCAGGAAGAGTGGTCCGTGTTGTTCTCTGCACTTCTCCTGCAGTTGCCTGATGGAGAAGATCATGCGCGGAACCCACACTGAGACTCTGGATACACTCTGTCAGCAAGCATCTGCAGTCTGTTCAGGATGACTCTAGCGAAGACTTTACCTACGATGTTGAGAAGTGATATGCCCCTGTAGTTGTTGCAGTCACTTCTGTCGCCCTTGTTCTTATACAGAGTTATGATGTTGGCGTCTCTCGTGTCCTGAGGCACTGTACCTTCATCCCAACACTGGCAGAGAAGATCATAAAGGTGTGTGAATAACACACTGCTGCCACACTTGATGATTTCTGCTGGGATGCTATCCTTCTCTGGGGCTTTACCTGTGGTCAGTTTCTTTAAGGCCAACTTTAGTTCTGCCGCAGTAGGTTTCTCATCCAGTTTAGTCAAACAAGGGAAGTTTTCAATGGCGTTGAGGGCATCGTTGGTCACGTTGTTCTCTCTGGAATACAGTTCGGAATAGTACTCCACCCAGCGCTCCATCTGTTTGCCCTTGTCGTGAATGATATCGCCTGCAGAAGACTTCAGTGGAGCTAACACTTTCTTCGTTCGACCCATTGCTTTCTTTATGCCACTGTACATGCCTCTGATGTTTCCTTTATACCTAATGGGGAAATAACTCTGCCGACCACCACATCGGTCGCAAACAGCTTTCAGCTCCCTTTAGCTAAAAAAGAATTATATGTGCCTTATTTGCGGGGTAGTAGCTTACTTTAGGTATTATCATGTAGTATGTGTTCTGGAAAAACGTATTTTACTACTAAGAATTGGTTTCTTTAAACCTGCATTTAGACTTTGCGGTATCATGGACTAGTTTCGTAAAACGAACCCCCTTAATTTCTTAATGTAAGAAATTATTGGACTATATTTCAAGTGTGTGTGTGTTTTCTCATTTGAGATAGAAATAATTATCTGTCTTGGGAATTTGGCTCATGTTATGTAGTACGTAGCATGAAATTTTGAACTGCGGCTTTAAAACACGTACTGATAAATTGCAATTATGTAAAGCTAAAAGTAAAAAAATAAAAAAATGCAAGTATGAAATTAGAGGCTTGTGAATATGTGGTCGTTAGTTAATTGAAGGATAATTATGTAGAGTAACAGAATCTTTAAGAAACCTTCAGTTGTCCATGTCTGTTTTCATGAGGTCCTTGGATGGTGCAAGCCAGCCTCAAGTAGGTGCTGCTTGTTTCAGTAGTGACGTACTCTAAGACCATCCTGTGTGTTAAAATGCGTACCTGTTGATAAGCAGATAGTATATCTATATACAATAATGTATCAAATTTCAGAGTTATATTATAACGCTGATTTTTGCTTATTTTCTACAGATTACCTCTTTTATTCGTATTGTCTTTGAGATTTTGTTTTACATTATATGACGTAATTTGTGACGTTTTGATGTGGTGTTGCACGTTTGAAATGAAGACCATGTGACGCGTGTCTTTTTGTGATACGTGATAAATTCCTAGCTTGGTGTTTTGGTTATATACAACCGTGTTCGAAATCGATCATTGACTCGTATTAGAGTGTGTAGTACAAGGAATAAATACCTTAAGAATGATAGATTAAAAACCATCGAAAAAAATGCTTAATTGGCTGGATTTTGTACACGGTTATTGTTACTTCACTAAAGTCAAAGATACTGCCTGAAGGTATGCATATATCGCTTACTATCGCAAAGAACAGATAAGAAATTAATACATTTTGTGGTATTGAACAATTCATAAACAATTTTGTTGACCTGCTATTAACTCGTTCGATTTACATGAAGTTCACTTCGCTTAATAACATATGTCGCTTAAAAGGCATTCGTTTTCATAAAGCAGTTTATTGTTTTGTTTAGTCTTTGCACGCAGCTCAACGTAATCGGCCCGTATGTGTGAACCACAAAATACACTAACGGTTTAGCAGTATTGCAGATAAATAAAACATTTAATTTGAACATGTATGTTTCTCCAAACTGCAGTGAAATCAACTTTTAGGATATCGCCACAGTGTTGGAAGAAACTATATGATGCCATGATTTGAAAGATGCGTAAAAATTAAAATTAATGTCATTTTCCGGTAATTAAATCGTGAATATCAATGTTTGGTATGAGGCAAAACAAATGAGGTTTTAAACTCAAGTCCTGTCATTTATGCTTTGCTGATTAAATAATGGGATACTAACTACGGAATCTGCAGTATAGGAATAGCATATATACTTTCTATTTATATGTAATTAATATAGAAAATAACTGATATACTTTCTATTTATATGTAATTAATATAGGACATAACAGATATACTTTCTATTTATATGTAATTAATATAGGACATGACATATTTACTTTCTATTTATATGTAATTAATATAGGACATAACAGATTCACTTTCCATTTATATGTAATTATTATAGGACATAACAGATTTACTTTCTATGTATATGTAATTAATATAGGACATAACAGATATACTTTCTATTTATATGTAATTAATATAGGACATGACATATTTACTTTCTACGTATATGTAATTAATATAGGTCATAACAGATTTACTTTCTATTTATATGTAGTTAATATAGGACATAACAGATTTACTTTCTATTTATATGTAATTAATATAGGACATAACTGGTTTACTTTCTATGTGTATGTAATTATTAACATTCATATGCTGATGAAACGGAAGAATTGCTTGGATCCGTCATTAGTAAATGGATTAATAACAATCTCATGCCAATATTTGTGAGAATGTACAACTGTTGTGAGTTTGGTTTTATATCAATATTCACATGCAGCGCTAAGCTTATAAATGTTTACAAGAAAGTAAACGAGCATAAATTGTATTTGCAATGAAATCTTGTTTTATGTTTTATTACATGATTGCTTTCTTTTTTAGTTTATTCAGTTGTGAAATGTATGTATGTATGTATGTATGTATGTATGTATGTATGTATGTATGTATGTATGTATGTATGTATGTATGTATGTATGTATGTATGTGTATATATGTATATATATATATATATATATATATATATATATATATATATATATATATATATATATATATGACGTCAGAGATGGCACCGTAATCATCCGACGGTGTAAGACACCGGCTTAATTTCGATATGGAATTCAACTTCATTTTTTTCTTTTTACAGGTAATTACTTTTTACTTTGTATGTTAATATTTTAATTTAATGAACGTGCTATTGTTTGTATATTGTAAACATATTGGAACTCATGGCGTCACAGGTGTCACAATCATCAAATGTCATAAAATACGAAAATAAATTATAAATGCAATGAAACTTTATGGTGGCCCTCTACAGTTTCGTATTTTCAAAGAGTTTATAAGAAAGACATTTGCAGGTTTTCCTCACAAATTATCCAGGTTATTTTTATTTTAAAAAAGACACTGTATATCTTTATTGTTTTCTCTTTTGATATATTTTGTAATTCGTTTATGGTGCTTTGAGAGGCTGGTATTGCCAACTCTGACCAAAACATTTTTCTCTATTTTAAATGTTAAAAATAGTGTACATTTTGAGATAATTCAAGCTGTTTTTTCGAGCCAATGCTAGCAGCTTTTTTGGCGGCTGTGTGCTTAGATTATATACAGTTTCCACAAGTACAGTATTCAAAGAAATGTTAGTTACAGTACATGAACGGTGGTTTGGGTATGCCAATATTCATTCCATTGTGCTTGTTGCAAAAGCATACAACAACTTTACATCTGTCACTGTCTCAGAAATTGGTAATATATGTATACGCTTATGTTTTACAGTGTATTACCACAAGCAATTTTAATACAATATAGTTAATTTTTTGCATATATTTCGAAATCGTGTAAAATATCAGCGCTTAATATAGAATTATGGATGTTTTGTATAAATATTTTCGCTTATGTGTATCTATATGAGCGCGTGCGTAAGTGCGTTCGTGCATACATGCATGTGTGTGTGTGTGTGTGTGTGTGTGTGTGTGTCCTAAGTGTATTTATTTTTAGTATCTTAAACGACACAGATGTATATATTCACGAAATTTTCGCATGTTTAATGATAACATGTCCAAATGCAGACGACACAAATTCGTGTAAATAACTACGTATTATATATTTCAAATTACTGTACATTTTGCAAATAACGTGCACCCTTTATGAACAGCATATATACTTTTAGGCTTGTTTTAGTGTTTTACCGAACAGCAACGCTTCAAATTTTATATGTAGCTGATATAAACCCAAGGACAACACTCCATTGATCTTATGGTCACGTGTCTAACGTTTTAACTGCGGAGCGACAGCAACTTCCCTATTGATCATCGCATACTGATTGTTTGATCGTATTACCTGCTGTTCATTAACTCTCGCAATCACGAGCCACATGCAATAATCCGCTACGCTCCTTTCTCACCCGTGGTGGCCTATGCTGCGATTTCCTGGTTTCTCATGAATATGCATAAACCCACTTAACCACTCGAGCCAGCGGAGATAAATTTTAACCGCCACTAGGACCAAACATAACATTTCACGTTATTTGAACCAGCCACTCAAAATTTCTCCTCCAAGCTCAGCCATTTGTCGATTAATAAAACGGGCACATTCATTGATGTGTTGGAGATTGTCGCACTGTATTGCTGAAGACGAGTTTTTATTTATACATTCTTTGGGGTAAAACGAGGAAATCTAGCACAGGAAGCAACGGATGATAAAGGAGCTTAGCGGATAATAACACGTGACTTAAAGATATTCTCTAGGAGCTCAAACCACTGGCGTCGACCAGGATCTACTTACGAATTATATGGCGATACATTAATATCTATATATCTATTAGAGGTTGTAACAATATAGCTGTGTGTGTGTGTGTGTGTGTGTGTGTGTATATATATATATATATATATATATATATATATATATATATATATATATATATATATGTATATATATATATATATATATATATATATATATATATATATATATATATATACCAATAGTATCCTTACGCCTTAAAATATAGCTTTATATTACTGATATATTCTTATATAAACAATGTTAAATTGTCGTTTTGTAATTATATTATTTGTATTCTAAGTCAACTCCAAATGCATTGGTATAGAAAATGCCTGGGAAAAATTAGCACGCATAATATATGAGATAAGAAAGGAATTTGAAATGTTAGCTTAGAATTCTAAATATGACAAAAGACGGATCTGATAAACAATATTACATTTTACAACCTAGATTGGGAGAAACTTGTGCTTGCTGGGGTGGCAAGGGTTAAAAGCTTCTAATTACGTATGGATTTGGAAGTGTTTGGTGTTGTCAGAAGGTAATTTACGATAATACATTTCTTACAATGTTTACGATATTTTAGAGCAAAAACTTCAGGACGAGATTAATTCAATGGAAAGACTGTGTCCTTCAGAATAGCAATCTCATGTCAGATTTTATCTCCAGCTGCTGCTAGATAGAGATTTTTGTTACATAATCATTATGTTTAGAGCGATTAACTTGCAAATCAGCGGCAATGCAGGATAATATGAAACTATTTATGACGAAAATTTGTCATTTTTGTAATGTTAGTTTCGAAAATGAATTTTATTGTATCCTTAATTGTCCGCAATATGAATAATTATGGAGACATATTTTACCTACCTTTGTATATTAAATTACCTACCTTTGTAAATTAATTTACCTACCTTTGTATATTAAAATCCAACTAGGGAAAGTATGATTACCATTAGCAAAGTATGCTATAAAACCCTTAAAGATTATAGAAGCTTTTTTCATCAACACCTGATACAGAGACTTTAGATCGGTTTTTTTTTCTTATTTTTTGTTGATATTTTGTGATTACTGTGTAATATATGCTTGTATTTCACCTAGTTAGATAATTTATTCTAATGATTATTGTGCGTGTCCCTCTGTCCGTACGTTCGTCCACACCCTAGATAAATCTCGATGCCAAAGCTCTTGACCTAGCTAAATAAAAGACTATTGATAAAAGGGGTCACTCGTGCACATGGTTCGAGTCTATCCTTGGTATTAACTGATATCGTTACGTGCTTAATCTGGCGTCTCTAAGAGACAAATGACAAGGGGTATCATATAAAAGTTCTGGTTACCAAGAGTCGAATGACCATTCGTGTCACATCAAAGTTCTGGTTACCAAGAGACAAGTGACCACTGGTGTTTAGTTCTTTTTGCGTCTGGAGATTTGCCACAATGTTGGATATTCTATTGATTCGATTGATAATGCTTCCCGTGTTTATTGGTGTAGGTCAAGTTTAGATTAATTTGTTGAATCGATAATTTGGAACGTTTTCTTTGCCTTTCAAGTTTGATACAGTTAATAAATTTATCTGGAGTCGACATCGTTTCAAGATAAAACGAAGACGGATTATAGAAATGAATGTTGCTAAAAAAAAAAATAGAGGCAAATTTAACCAAAAGATACTATCCAGCACCCGACTCTCCACCCCTTCCTAAAACTGAGCATGGAATAAATGGAACGTTCCAGAGAACAAGTTTTCTTACAAATGATGTCCTGAATTAATTAAATCTTGGAGCTTCCTTGAACTATATCGTGATTATTTGTCTATGGTGCATTAATATGCATATATAAACATTCCTTCAACATTAGGTTATATTTCAACAGTTGGTTATCGCATCTATATTCTCTAATCCTGTGATGAATTTACACTTATAAATCATTAGCGTTGCAATAAAAAACGATACAAGCAATAATCTCCGCCTTGTGAATGAATTAACATAATGCTATGCTACTCTCTCTCTCTCTCTCTCTCTCTCTCTCTCTCTCTCTCTCTCTCTCTCTCTCTCTCTCTCTCTCTCTCTCTCTCTCTCTCTCTCTCTCTCTCTCTCTCCCTCCCTCCTCCCCGTCTGGTCCGATAATTCAGCCCTCTAAATCAAGGTTGATAATGATGGTCCATATGTGGATCTGATGTCACCTGTATATTAAAATGTGCAAATTTTGAAGCATGAAGATCTTACAGTTTATACACTTACTGGTAATTGTTAACAACCATATCTAGCACGAAATTAAAAATGTCCACATAACAGAGGGTTATATTTTTCCACGTGGATTTTCAATTCTCCCAAGATAAGTTAAGATCCGAAAGTATCATGTACATCTGGCCAAAATAAATACCGGTAAGTGTATATTAATATCGGTGTGGGGCTGGTAACTGAACTAGCCTCCCTCAAGCTTTGCCTTACATTGTGTGGGTTGTTGAGGTATCAGATTAATCGACCAATAAAGATACATAAGGCTGAGCATTGAATAAATGTGTTTATGGTTACTCTCTCTCTCTCTCTCTCTCTCTCTCTCTCTCTCTCTCTCTCTCTCTCTCTCTCTCTCTCTCTCTCTCTCTCTCTCTCTCTCTCTCTCTGTCTGTCTCTCTCTTTCTCTCCTCTCTCTCTCTCTCTCTTTCTCTCTCTCTCTCTCTCTCTCTCTCTCTCTCTCTCTCTCTCTCTCTCTCTCTCTCTCTCTCTCTCAGATTAATCGACCAATAAAGATACATTAAGGCTGAGCATTGAATAAATGTGTTTATGGTAACTCTCTCTCTCTCTCTCTCTCTCTCTCTCTCTCTCTCTCTCTCTCTCTCTCTCTCTCTCTCTCTCTCTCTCTCTCTCAGATTAATCGACCAATAAAGATACATTAAGGCTGAGCATTGAATAAATGTGTTTATGGTAACTCTCTCTCTCTCTCTCTCTCTCTCTCTCTCTCTCTCTCTCTCTCTCTCTCTCTCTCTCTCTCTCTCTCTCTCTCTCTCTCTCTCTCTCTCTCTCTCTCTCTCTCTCTCTCTCTCTCAATTGACCCTTGTAGAAAGATACCAAATAGAAACTTTTGCATAGTTGGTAGCAATGTTAAGTAATTTATAATAATGACATAGATGAATTGTAGATAATATTTAAATGTTTGCATTTTCTCTTGCCAGTTCCTCATTTCGCTTAATTTGTATTTCCAACTCGTTTAAATATGCTAGCCGCTACGTTAAAGCTGGCGCGTTCACTGTTCAAGTAGTTAACCATGCTGTGTTTGTAGTGCTATAATTTTTCATTTAAACCATCTTGTTAAGATCACAAGTGTCTTGTATTTCTATAATCAATATGAATGAAAATAAAAGTATCAAAACTAAAAGAAGTAACTTGTCAATCTGCAAAGTAGATTGCGATTATCCGCAAAAGGTTTAAGAA
>JAEAOA010001115.1:1620000-1642500 GCA_016746295.1 Potamilus streckersoni | reverse complement strand
ACGACATATGCTTCATTTCTCTCAGAATGCAATGCGCAACTTACGAGGTGACGTCTTTGGTGGCCTAGTAGTTAGAGCGTTCGCATCAGATGCGGGAGTTCGCGGGTTTGAAACCCGGCCAAGTCATATCAAAGACTTATCAAATTGGTACTAACAATTGCCTTGGCATTAAGAGGTTAGTGGTCGAACTGGTCGGTATGGTAGCAGGATAATGTGACTGGCTGGGACATCATGCTACATGTCTGCGTCATGATGTCCCAGTGCTAGACATCACTATAAACTGCCAGGCTGCACACATTGTAGCGATATGACAGAATTTTTCAAAGCTACTTTAAAAGTCTAAATCACACACACACACACACACACACACACACACACACACACACACACACACACACACACACAAAACCGAGACAGACTGAAAACAGACTGGTCCTCGTAACTTGGTCGATTTCCAGAAGAAAAGCGACAAATAAATCAAATAATACTGAGAAACCAGTATGTGTTAGGAGAAATGCTAATATAAAAAGAAAGTCCTGTAGTTGATCTTTTCATTCACAAATATTTAATTCATATCTTACTAAGAACTAAATAATATTATATCAGTACACAATTACATGTTCAACATTCATATCATTTTTTGAATTTGATAATCCTTGTCCAGGCTTTTTAATCTCTAAATCTGATCTGTAAAGAATTGATAATTTTATGATTGAAGTTACCGTACCATGGACTATTTTCTTGCTGTTCAAGGGAGGTCTTATTTGATCTTTATAGCCTTCTGCGAAAAGATTTCACGCAAGTTGATAGAGAAGATTACGAGTCCTGATATGTTCGGTATTTGGTGGAAAAACTTCAAAACCCGTATTAGTTCCGCACACGTGTTTGTTCTTCGTCCGCGATAGCTGATTGTGATTCATCTATGATAATGTTTCCAAATTAAAACAGTTTTTCCAACCTGTAGCTTAATTGTATATGACTGCCTTGCAGACCATTTTCATAACTATTTCAAAGGTACGGTGAATGACGTTTGCTCAGGTAGGATTGGAGAGGTGGGCACATATCTCATTTTAACGATTGATATGCGAAGATTTGAACAGAGAGAGAGTCCATTTTCTAAGACCCTGTCATTCTTCCCAATGCCAATATGGGAGAGCGAGCGTGTCACAGAATGTGTCTTAACTAATTCTATATATGAAAAATTTCCATCAAAATGTTTCAAACATGCAAGCGATTGAAACAATTAACGAAAACTGTTTGAAAAACTTATGTTTTAATTGGTTCTTTTCGAATTTGCTCTGAATGTGACCTTGACACCATTTCAGAACCGTCTTATCTCCATAATAAACAAAATGCATCAAGAAGTGTATGAAACATATATAAATGATAAACTTCTACAAAAATATTTTTTAGTAAACTGACAACAACGTTAGAAACGTGACATCGCCTTGCTTTCACACTAACATTTGTGTGCCAAAATTACCTTTATGAGCAGCAATAATCACAATCGTCTTTGATGGTATGCAAGGATATGGGTTTGAGTGGTACAACCCTGACCCTATTTCAGTAGTGTAACATTGGTGGAAAGTCACACTCTTCCGCTCCGGAAAACAAATTCCAAACCTAGATTAAAATTATAATGCTTTCTGCCAGGTCACTATTTCTTTGAATCAGTTAATTGTTCAAAGTGAAAATAGGACACGAAATGAGTAAATTAACAGATAAACAGCATAAAACGTCTCAGTGGTTCTCAGGGTCAATAACACTTGAAATGGTATTCATGTGTTCTCTGGATTACAGAGGTGTAAGAACAAATTCTGCCCCTCCCCCTCCGCTAGATTCCTATCCCAATTTTTAAAAATTATTTGATGGGTATTTTGGCCTGCCTCCATCCACACCCACCCCTTCAAATACGGGGAGTGAGTGCTTGGGCGGATGCTACGCCGTTGTGAAATTGGTTTCTCAGAAGTCACAATTCTTTCAATAATAGTTTTAAGGCGATCTATATTTATTTACCACTTCTGAACATCTTCATCTCAATACATCAAATTAAATTTCTTCTACATCGTATGATTTCTACCAGAAATCACATGTGTTGGAGGTTATCCAATTAATTCACTTGATCACTCGTAGTGAAATGACCAGTTAATCATTAACAATTTTGTTATCAATTTCTGTGGAAATTCCATTTTGTGCCATTTATGTTGTTTTGGACCTGGTTCTATTTAAGAAATAACCCAACATTTTCCATGATATCATAATGACAGATCTAACGATCAATAATTGTTCGGCGATCGGTTAGCTCAAACACAGAATTGATTATCTGATTTTATCGATTCCCAACACTTGATGTTGGAAAAGGTATAAAAAAAACATTTGAATGGCGCATTACGTTTTGCAAAACCAACCGTCAACAAACTTGAAATAATTTAAGTTAAACGAGTATTCTCCCGATACAGGTTATAATTTACGTTTCTAATAATGTTGATAGAAGGGCATTTTAAATCGCATCTATACCCTCTTTTCTAAACGGGAAAAGCCTGTGTAGCACTGAAGGCAGAACATAGGCTGTAGCTATCTATATTCAAAGTTTGCATCTATCATGTAGAATAAATAATAACTTCTAAAGCATTCATTCCTAGTTTAAATTCCTGCAATTTTAATATTTATGATCATAAAACATTTCATTACTCAATTTTCAGATGTACTTTACTTTCATCTAGTCAACACGCTCGATTCTACTAGACATAAATTTTATTATAGATTGCAGTTTTCTTCATGAAAATCTGCATGTACTCTCAGTAGCACAGAATAAGACGCATAGAAGTTTAATTTTTGTATAGCACGATTTAACATTTTAACTTATAAATAGGTCAACGTGACTTGTCTAGGCATACAATTATACACATTCTAAAGCATTTGAGGACAGAACAAAACGGAACATTGCTTTATTGGAGTGGTGTATGCGAAAACGCATATAGTCAATATTATATATAACAGAGTCAAAATACTGTTGCCAAAACGAATGAGTAATGACGATAGAAACCAGTGTACACATATTATCCTCTGAGAGAGAGAGAGAGAGAGAGAGAGAGAGAGAGAGAGAGAGAGAGAGAGAGAGAGAGAGAGAGAGAGAGAGAGAGAGAGAGAGAGAGAGAGGGGGCGACCTCATTACTTTTTTTTCCTTTTCTTATAAATATCCTCTAAAAAAAAAAGAGCGCTATTATACTATGTTATTTATAGGCGGTATCCACGCAGTGTCCTTGTAAAGTGACATCCTGCCTTACGATCTATTTATTAAAACAAAGTTATTATGTATCAGCACGCACTTGTTGCACGAATGCTGGTGAATGTTTGACGTCTAATTATTCATGTTCAGCTGGGTATATGTGGACAGGTGTACTCCATTCCGACCGAGTTACAGCACAGGTATTCGGATCGCTTCGAGCCCCGGTACAACTGATCAGTGTTTAATATAATCAGAGCCACGCTGACAGAAAAAACAAACAAACAAACAAAAAACAAAAAACAAACAAACAAACAAAACAAAACAAAACAAAAAACAAACAAAAAAACAATATTCATCCGAGAAAACAATATACTATAGTATTTGCGCACATCCCGTTCTTTGTCCCAACCAACAACATCGTTAAACAGCAAGATTTTGTTTTAAAAAATGCACAAAAAGTAGTTATTTCCTTCATGAATTTATAATTTCTAACCTAAAAACATTTTGGCATTATGAATCAAAATGGAGTTCTTTAGCAACACTGTAGCCATAATAGCATTGGCGAGTCTATGTTTTCAAGAAACGAATGTTATGTAGTTCAACGTCTTTCATGATCTCAATAATTCCTTCAATTTAGAAGTTAATTGTCTTCAAATACATGTATTACAATAGTTCCTAGTTTTTGTTTGTTCGATTTTGTTAATAGAAAAATAAAAACATTGCAAATACTGGACGCAAATGACACATGCTTTACTGAAATTGAAAGTTCTAGAAAACGGAAAAGGACAGTGAACAGTCTGACCGCTTTGCTAGCTTCCGTTTGATTTGAGACGCCAAAAAGTTTCTAGATTTAGGAACATCTTGGCGAAAATAAGGTTAGAATTTATAAATTGACGAATGAAACGACTACCTTTTGTGCTTTTTCACAACCTTGATGCTTTGTGCTGTTTTAATGGGTAAGGGAGTGGTTTACAAACAACGGTAATTTAAATACCACTTGGTGAGCTGTATCGTTTCCACAAAGCAATGCATATCGCTTAAGTAACAGCAAAAATGAACGCGTTTGATTCGAAGCTTTATTTTGCGTAATTTTACTATATACAATCTTTCTCCATACAGATGTAACGCACTAAAGACACACAAAAAATAGAATCATATTCTCGCGGCTCGTTTTTATTTTCTTGTTTTCTTTCTTGTATATATTCCTGTTCTCTTCTCGTACAGTTTCTTAGCTTTTTCGTGTGTTAGGTACTCCTTGAAGGATATTTACGAATTCATGAAGGGTATTTACGAAGGCATTGGTTTGGAAATGATTCACTAGTATTTGTGTTGACTGACACGTATGCCACCGCCTTCGTGATCTCTGAACCTTTTCTAGGTCGTCACACCTGTTCATGCCAAAGAGGCAAAGTAAGACAATGGACAAGTAACTCGTTGCTTTTGAAAAGTGTCACTTTAGAAATGATTTTTTTTATTATTAAATGATACAATAAACGAAAATTTTGAAAACAAGTAACTTTCATGCAAATTTTGATAAATACTGACGCGTTTTAGTATTTGTTTTGCTCACTTCTCGAAACAACGCGTTCATTTTTAAAGAACGAATTTTAAATAACTTTACTCGTGTACTCTACATAAAAGTCACTCGTAAGTTTTTGTTATCCGCATTCATCTGTCACTTAATACATGAAATATGAGCTAATACTTCCTAATCCGTGTGACGGTGTCTACTTTCTAGTATATGTGATGGTGTCTGCTTGATAATATATGTGATGGTGTGCCAGTCTATGTGATGGTGTATACTTGCTAGTCTTTGTGATGGTGCCTACTTGCTAGTATCTGTGATGGTGTCTTCTTGCCAGTCTATGGGATTGTGTCTGCTCGCTAGTCTATGTGATGGTGTCTACTTTCTAGTCTATATGATGATGTATCCTTGCTAATGTCTTTGATTGTGCCTGGGAGAGAATGTCCGAGTGATTTTATGGTCAAAACAGAAGCATTCCACACAAAGTATATACCAAACGTAAAGGAATGTAAAAACTCGTATAGTATATATATATATTTTTTTGTTTCAGACTACGCGGATAATATTATATTATGTATCATTCTCCTCCAATAAGTTGCGTGCTTAATTGCACAATTTATTATATACACATTACATGTGCGTGTGTGTATGTGTGTGTGTGTGTGTGAGAGAGAGAGAGATTTTGTTGTTTTTTTAGGGTTTAACGCCATTTTGCAGCACAATATAGGCGAGAGAGAGAGAGAGAGAGAGAGAGAGAGAGAGAGAGAGAGAGAGAGAGAGAGAGAGAGAGAGAGAGAGAGAGAGAGAGAGAGAGAGGAACCTTACGTACATAACAAAGAGAACCAAGGTAGTATACTCAATGTGGAGAATCTTAAAAATGCAGAATAATCTTTTGGGCAAATATGGAAGAAAGGGAATACAAAAAGAAAGATGATTTTAAAACAATTGACATTGCATAGATGATATGTAATACCGATCTAAGAAATTTATATATACCTGTTTTACTTTATGTATTTAATTGCTTACTCATATAATTGTAAAACCAGGAGCTTGTGTGCAATATTTATCTAAAAATAAAAAGACGTGAATGTAGAAGTCAGAAGTTAGAAAGTACACTTGGAAACCATTGTTCGTGAAATGCATGTGCTATATTTTATGTGTCGTGTTGTATGCAAAAGTGTATGAGAGAGAGAGAGAGAGAGAGAGAGAGAGAGAGAGAGAGAGAGAGAGAGAGAGAGAGAGAGAGAGAGAGAGAGAGAGAGAGAATACATCCATAGAAATTTGAACGTTTTTATAATACGACTTCAACGCGCTAAAGATAGTTTACAATTCTAAAAGTACTGAAGCATAGAAGAAAAAAAACAAAAGTAAAACATCATCTTGTGGTTAGGAGAAACTGTATAGAGGACACGAGATGAGAAATTATATCATGTTGTGGCCACGAGATAATATCTCGTGACCATGACATAACATCTCATGGCAACGATATAATGTTGATTTTGTCCTTTCCAGGCTTTCATTAAAAATTATATTTTCTCCAATGACCATTTGTTTATAATCTAATTTTATTCTTCAAGAAAAATAAATCAAGCGGTTCATGAGATATGAGCACAATTGAGTCATCTTTCCGCCATTTGAAACTGACGTCTAGTTTCCATGGGAAACAAAGTATACAAATAAAATAGACATCAAGGAAAAAATAATAAATAGTTGACATATTGGACACTAAAAATATCATTCAAAGCAGTAACAAATTCTCATACATGTTTAAATTAACATATTTTATGGTAACAATATTGTTTTAACATCATATAAACTGTATTGCAAAGCAATCTTACTTTAATATTGGCTTTGACACACATAAATACACAATAAAATCTACCTTTCTATTCAATACTTTTTAGCCTTTCTCTACCTTTACCTCTACTAAGAAAATATTTTGTTTGAAGAAAACGAAAGTGATATAAATATAATTAAACAACCGGCTTTTGAAGCATTAATCCCGACTAAACAACATGATAAATTAAAATTAAAAAAAATAAGCGCCCTAAATATTCGCCCTTTTTTGGAATAAGTTTCCTTTCTCATGCGGTCAGTTCTTTTGTAACGGAAACCCTAAATAGCCAGCATCTGTCCAAAGTTGACCATATTCCTGTCAAAAATTGATTTGACATCAGATGCATGTCAGAGGCTTTTACTAAAAAACTGAAACTAAAAAAATAGAGAAAAAAATTCTCAGAAAGGAAGACAATTCGTACATATTAAATATAAAGTCTTTTGGGAATCAAGTTACATAAATTCAGCTCTGATTAGATGCTTATCTGGGGATAAAAATATTGGCCTCAATTTGTGGGCCCTGTCTGTTTTGCTTTATCTGAAAAGAAAATAGGAAACCAAAAGAAACATTTGAAAGCACAATTATTCCTGCTTTGGTCTGGACTTAAACATATTTATATCCGTACCAAATAAAAGTGTTATAAACATAAGTTATAAATACAATTAACAATATTTGATATTATCTATATGATTAAAGAGAAATAATGCGACATCTTACAAATATCTAGATTACATTGTTATAAGAAAGTACATTGTTATAAGAAAGTTGCAACAAAATTATAAAAATAATGAAGGTTTATGAAAACTTCTTAGTTCTTCAAGTGTGGTATTTAATTACCTAACTAAATAAACCGGTCCCTAAACAATTATATACACTTTAAATGCGTCCACTGCACTTGTGGAACAATTAAAATAAAACCTTCAAGTTTGACCAAAACTATGTTTTCTCGTTCTAAAGTTTAACTCTATTAAGTTACCATGAAAGAAAACATGATTTAGCCGTCTGTGCTAATATTGCAAAATTTCGGAAAACATCTATGCTGGACCACCCAGACATTCGCGCTCTTGATATCTAATTTTTTTCCGTGATCTTACCAATTGATATCGAGATTAAAGTTTACCTGGATTTTAACAACTATCCCTATCTATGTTGGGGTCGACTACAAAGTTTCGAATGGCACAAGTTTTTTTTATTATTATTATTTCTGTTGGCGCTTCGTGGAACTGGAGAATCGGAATTACCTTCAAATATTAAATTGACTTTCAACCTTAATTTAGAAAAATAGACCGGTTTTTTTAATTTTTATTTTAAAAGGACACTTTAGTAGGTGAAAGAGGAATACCAATCACTACTAAGTAGCAGTCTTATACGACACTTACAAATTGTCTTTGATATTACGAGGCATTAATCATAATAGACAGATTACGTACAAAAATATGACACTGAATTTCTCATCGCACTTATTCTTCTTGAGTCCCCATCCTATGAATACAATATTTATAATATCTTTGAGAAGTTCGTAAAACAGGAAATTTGAGAAAAAGTTATCTACGAACTACAGTTTTTCGAGATAACTGCTTCATATTGCGTTAAATGGACGAAAATAGTGACGCTTCTCTCTCTCTCTCTCTCTCTCTCTCTCTCTCTCTCTCTCTCTCTCTATATATATATATATATATATATATATATATATATATATATATATATATATATACATACATACATACATACATACATACATACATACATACATACATACATACATACATACATACATACATACATACATACATACATACATACAATCACTTTCAAGCTTATTTTGCGCTTGTCGTGATTGACAATTGAAAAATAAAGACACATTCTAAATTAACATTAACATCCCACATTAACTTGAATACTTGAATAATGAGACACCCTACAGTTACATTTCTTACAAATATCATAAACATTTACACACTTCGTTTTGATTTAAATAATTCAAATATTAGTATAAAAATGCAAAGATCACGTGATTAACAATGGAATGCAAATAGTCTTTGTAGAAATGCTTGATAATACTTTACTTTTATAAATTCAGTTCATCTGTCTGTACTTGCACCAATAAACAGTGATTTTATCAAATTGTATAAAATTGATTTTATCTCCGAATCAGAAAATTTATGAAATCTATCTTTTTAGAGTATACTAGAAGATAGGGGGAGAAAGGGGGAAGGGTTAATAAATGTCGTGAAATTTTAATATTTTCTTATCTTTTCGTATTGACAGATATTATTAGAATTAACGTTCATATCATCACGTGTTTGTGTAATTTTTGATACATATTATGTAAGAAATGAATAACTTCTTTTCTTCTTATGAATAAAAAAACCGCATAAAACAGACAAACAAAATACAAACATGTAGATGAACATTCAAAGATAGAGCGTGAAGACTCTTCAAAAGGATTTCTCCAGTTGTTAATATGAATGCATCCGTGACATCGCATTTGCCAATCTTGTTAAAATCGAGGTCTGCCTGTAACAAATAGGTAATCGACCAAGGCTCATGATCTGCCAATGTTTGGAATACCCTGTCCAGATAAAGCATTGCATATCGTGTTAGGAAGAGTTATGGTAAGAAACGATATGTTCCTAATGACGTTTTTACTTTTATTTATTAATTTGAAATCTGTAATCTGATTGGTGAATCTAAAGGTAAAAAGAAAAAAAACATGACCCACATATTGATGTCCGTCTTCCATGTTTTGGAAACCTCGATTTTAATCAGATTGCCGCATTTGTAAAAATACTACTGAATGATGTTTGAAAACACTTTCAAAAGTCAGGAAATCAAGAAACGTCATATTTCTCAAGAATGTGGCACTTGCATAAAAGTCTTCGGATGACTGCCGTCAGAGAACACATTAAAGTACTGCCCTAACACATGGCATTATCACATTCAGCCTTGAGATCATGTAATGGTTGCACTTGTCACATTGGCACCGCCGGTGATGTCGTTGTTGCTACACTCTTCGCTCCAGGAAACATTCCTCCACCATCCGCACTCGGTGTTACTTTTCAATAATAATCACCTGGACGTCATTCCTTCGCGACTTCTCAATTAGTTCTCGGCATCTGGCTGGTTGTTTGAGACACGTCTCCATCAAGGCCATTGTGCCCGTCAGTGTGTGTCTGCGGGGTCGATCGTTACGGTTATGACGTTGGTGGTTCCCGGATGCCCCGTGAGTTCTCTGCTGTTCAAGACCCACAAGTGCTGAAAAAGAATAAAATAAAGACGTAAAGCACATATTTTTTAGATTATTTATCCATATGTCATACGTGTACCATTGATCGTTTCGTTCCAGTTTTCAAAAACTATGCAAAACGTAAAGCTGTCGGAAACTATTACGCCATCTAGTGGCAACCAAGAGTAAGAGACCACGGAAGTGGGTGGGTGCGCTATGCTATTTGCGTACTAAAAGTGTAAGACGAAGCAATGGTGGTGTATAGGTTCTGACACCTAGATAATTTACACTACAGCACGGTAAAATCTAGTTATTATAATTTTGCTACCATTAATTTTAGTTTTGTGAAATTTTCACTACGAAATGTCGGTTCCTCTGATTCCTCGATAAAATATCCAAAATAATTCTCCTCTTTTATGATGTATAACTGCTTTGGCACTTCGTTAATTTCTTTGCATTTACCTCCAAAATAGACACATCTAAATACATTGGCAAATTCTATAAATGCATGATGGGATTAAAGTAGATGAATACGATTGTCTTTGCTAACTCGACCTTTCGTTCCAACATTTATGTTGTCTTTAGTATGCTTTGATGTTCTTGGTGTTCCGTCTTTTTCAATCAGTTTGTTCAATACCCATTTATCAGCTACTCTCTCCCCTTCACACACACACACACACACACACACACACACACACACAACCTACCTTCTAATAATATTGTCTCTGCGCTTATGATATCTGTTTCGCTTGACGAAGTCCTAGGTCGGGAAATTATGACGTCAGCAAACAGTGCCACTGTCAGAAGGAGGACCACGATTGTTTGTTTCAGATCCATTTTATTCTAATAATAATAATAATAATAATAATAATAATAATAATAATAATAATAATAATAATAATAATAATAATAATAATAATAATAATAATAATAATAATAATAAAATTAAGATGATAAAAGTACTAAATTAAAGCGCTCATTCACTGTGTCAACTCCTTCGAATTAAGCCCGTTAAACGTATGCTCTTAATGTAAAGGTGTTGTGCTGCTTTTGTTTTCTAATATTAAGCTTTTGCCCAGACTGCAATATTAACACATATGACCGCCTGGTAGAAATTTAAAAACAAAAATCAACAAGTAAATTCCGTCAATAACTACCATGAGATTATCTTACAATGAAAATACTTAGAAAAGACAACACTGAATTAGAAAATAACAATAAATAGTATCGAGTAGCACCGGGTTTCAAGTTCAAGTCAATTAGCTATGCCACGTAGATCTGAGGAGATCAGGACCACGCCCGAAGAAATAATACCTACAAATGCCAGCCGATAACTAAACCCTCCCCTGAACAGTATCTACCGGCTTAATCATTGCGTGGTATAGGAGTCTAATGCGAGTTATTGCCTCTTGTAATAATAGGACTGATGTGATCTAGGTTAAGATATATTAAAGCGGTAAAGCTTCATTTTTTAAATTTATGAGCTACCAAAGTCATGCGAGCAGATTGGGTAGCAAGTTGCTATCCTTGACATTGCAACCTCTCTACAACCTCATTTCACATTTTAAATGCTTTATTCAGATATAAAAGGCCAATATCATGCCAACAGCTTGTTTACGCCAAATCTGAAGCGAATCTTGGGTATAATCCAACTGATGAATCAATAAATAGATCTTGAATGAAGTCATCAACAACCATAGTTGTGCCATGCTGACAGATTTTCTGCTGATTTTATATGGGATTTAAAAGTTGATATAAATTATTTGCTAATTTTAATATTAAATACGTTATTGACAGCAGCGATGTCTATTTTTCACTATTTACTGATTGAAATTTATTGGTCGATGTATGGGGTTGACTTCCGAAGCATGGTGCGTGCCAAAAAAACCTACGTTTTTCGTATTCCTTCATCTAGGATTTGCCAGTAACCTACAGTGGTCTGTATAGATCTATAATCTGATTTCCTCTTGTCTATAACAAGTTCAAGAAACAATGGAAAATACATACAAAAAAAAACCGCATCCACTTCCACATTGGATTGGTCTTACAAATGTGCTTTGATTATTTTCTTTTTCATATTTAAGCGATTTAATTATCAATGATATTTCATTGCATGCTGACATCTCTTATAATCGTGATAGAAGATGATTTATGAATAAACATCAACTAAATCAAGTCAAAATGAGGTTTAACCTTTTAGACATCACTTTTGTTATATTAGTCAAGGAAATAAATAAAATTTTGTTGCCAGTGCGCCGACGCGATTGTATTTTCTCAAACTCAGGTGACATCTAATGCAACCATAGGCATGCTCGTTTTGACGTAACCTTTCAATTCATAACTGGCCGTGTGAACATGAATGTAAGCAGAACTTCAGTAGAACTGGTTAATTTTAAAAAGGTTGATGCAACACATTTTTTGACTCAAACGTTTAAGATGTGAAAAGTTAATGTGCGCACAAGGTTATATAATGTGATGTACGTAAACAAAATAAATGAACGATGTTCTAATAATAATAATAATAATAATAATAATAATAATAATAATAATAATAATAATAATAATAATAATAATAATAATAATAATAATAATAATAATAATATTATTATTATTATTATTATTATTATTATTATTATTATTATTATTATTATTACTATTATTATTATTATTATTATTATTATTATTAGAACATCACGGCATTAATTATCATATTATCATTGTATTTTTTTGCTTAGAGGATTAAATTTGAAAATTTCAAGAAAAATAAAAAAATGTAATGGATAGAAGCGAGAAAATACAAAGACTCTATATTATTAGAAAATTTTCTTAACATAAAGGGCCTGATCAGATACCTTTTATACCAAATCTAAACCAACGTAAATATGTGCCCATATATTATGAAGACCAAAAAAATTAGTCTAAAAGTAATAAATTGTGCTTCTGCTTGGTATATATATATATATATATATATATATATATATATATATATATATATATATATATATATATATATATATATATATATATATATATATATATATGTGTGTGTGTGTGTGTGTGTTTGTGTGTGTGTCTGTATGCATATGTGTATTTGCATATACAATATATAATGCGAGTTATTGCCTCTTGTAATAACATATATGAGAGAGAGAGAGAGAGAGAGAGAGAGAGAGAGAGAGAGAGAGAGAGAGAGAGAGAGAGAGAGAGAGAGAGAGAGAGAGAGAGAGAGAGAGAGATCTTAATGGCGAAGTATTGTCAGATCTCTTTTTAATTGTGAATTAGGCATACACGTTGTTGGCGATGAATTGAAATGAGTCAAAAGTTGTCAAATGAACAAGTGTTATATATTAAAATGTGAAACAAATATCTACATATGAGAAGTGCCTAAATCAATAAACCTAAACCCTGATCTACCGGCGTATGATATGCAACAGATCAGGATTTATGTTGTTTGCTAAACTGATTAATTCTAACAAGCTGCATAAAACCCGATCTACCGGCGATTTCATGGACGATTTAATAAACGGCAAATACAGATTTTGCAATTTTCATTTGGACTCAACGCGTAAGCGGGTACAGAAGTTAAGTGTGAAACAAAGCTATAAGGAAGATAAAGACAGAACATTTAGAATATTTTAAATATTTTTTGCAAGAATCGGAATGAAGCAAGAATAATTATTAATCTAAGCAATACACGAGCAATAAGGTTAAAATTCACTATTAAGTATTGAAACTTTTTCAATACCTTATAAGGCCATGCTTGTTCATCGTTCAAAATGGAACTCTTCGTGACTACTTTATATATTAGTATTACGTGGTTTAACTGGCGTTTTATTTTACAGACGCTTTTAATTCGTCATATAAAGAAGCACGATACGCCATCTATTATGAAGATATTTTCAGTCATTATACAGTCTTGTTCAAGAACACTCATACAACTACCTCACTTTTACTTCCA
Organism: Potamilus streckersoni; assembly: GCA_016746295.1. Lineage (NCBI taxonomy): Eukaryota > Metazoa > Mollusca > Bivalvia > Unionida > Unionidae > Potamilus > Potamilus streckersoni. The sequence goes on along the minus strand of JAEAOA010001115.1, from coordinate 1,628,725 downwards.
GGATCATTTCAATAAATTTCAGAAATTCTTGAAATCCTATAAAAACCATTTCTAAAATTACCTATACGTGGCTTCTGCAATAGTTTGCTTAACAAAGGTCCAGCGAAATCTAATACATATGCAAATGTTACTTATTATTGAGACACCATATCCAACTTACACTTAAATTTAACATAGAAATTAAAATTACTTACACGTTTGGTATGTGGAAGAAACGTGGTGATTCTAGAAAGTTCGTTCTGGGGTTGCTTCCAACTTGGTTCTCTATTTTCTTCACTACGGGTCGATGTTAGAGATCAGCTGTTCTCGTTGCCGATCAGCTGATCCGCACTAGGTGCCGGTTTTATACCGGTTCTCCGCGACCTTGTACTAATCTGGCAAGCAACCTTTCGTATTAACATATCGCCCAGCAAGGTGCAATAAATCTCCTACGTCTTAATCTAAACTTGAGTCTCTAGGTAAGCGCTAATAATTGGCATCCCGCAACAGAGAAGGCGGGGTTGAGGGTGTGTCTCTTGTGCGCATCGATAATTGGCTAATAATAAAATCAGGTCATCAACTTCACGCGCCCCAATTTATCGGCCTTGACAAGTTAAAAAAGATGGCTGGTGACTCTGATCGCATTGTAACAAATACGAATGGTAGCACATTTAATGACAATAACTTTAGGATAGATAGCATTTGATAGCGTGTTGAGGTACAGGTTTTGACGACCTGACCTTCCTTTCTTATTTAGATGTACTTGCCAGAGAAGATTTACGAGGCAAATGGCCGTTCCTCTGAGTGCTGTGTATCACTATTGATTTTAAGTGCTAATTGACACATTTATAACAAAAACCAGAATGGATTACATAATTTAATGAAGAAAATACTGTTTCTATGTAAACGCAGAGGGCAACATTGTATTAAATTTTTCTTAGACTCACATCTGCACTTCGTCATGTCGGCGGATGAAGAGATAAGCTTTGGCTGTACGAGGTAGTGACAATCTGTAATTCAAGGAACGTCCAGGGCATTGTAACCTGAACCACACACGCCATATCACCACACAGTGTCAAATTAACTTGTTTCCTTCTAGGCCGGTGAACATCCTGATGTTTTTCAGATATCGGCATTTTGACTCATCCTTGTCCAACGTTCGCACTTGTTTCACACTGTTCTGACCCAATGTGCGACTGGATTCACATACGGCCATATCTCTCTTTTCAGTCTCACCAAATATCTCACTCGCGCCATTGAAAAAGAAAAAGTAAAGAGAATAGAAAAATTAAGGTGAAAATAGAAGAGGACAAAAAATTTTAATTTTCTTCTTAACTATAAAAATAATTTAAATTATTAGACAACTTAAATGGGTAATATTTGACTTCGATGCCGTCTTTGAATGAAAAGATAAGTAAACACACAATACAGAAATATACAAAAGCAAACACGGGTCCTTATGAGATCTCTGGCAAAACTTCAAAAGGAAACGGGGGAAGGAAACCAATATTACACATCTGTTGCTGGAAGGAAGTACAGACCCCCAAAATCTCAACAAAAAAAAAAAAATACATTGTGGGACCAGAACGGATACTCCGACCAGCACCAAATAAGAAAGATCAATCCCAAATTCTAATATAATACATACATAAATTTTTTAATCAGAATGCTCTTTGATTTTTTACGGAAAAACATTACTACATATCTTTGTGGTAACACGAACATATAAAAGCTTTTATAATTGATGGCAACATGGCGGGGGGATGGTGGTCCTCAATGGTTAAGAGATAAAATAGCAAGGAAATAGCAAGGGGCATACATATAAAGTGCCAATGAGATTTTCAATGCACTTGCCACATTCCAGATATCGTTACATTTATATGAAATGTACTTATGTAATTTGTTCTTTTTACAATGATTGCTATTTAGAATGAAAATTGCAATGAAAATGAACCCTTTGAGTTCATTGAATATTTTGGTCATAATTCAAGGTATATATCTGCGTGCACCGACTGCATCCTGTATTACAGGAATGAAATATCTGCTGGTTTGATTTGTTGTCAATATAATTATTCCATTTGCCCATATCATATACCTGCTCTAATTGACCGAGAATTACATTTGTAACTCATCTATCTTAAACAGGTAGCAGCAAGGTAAACAATATTCGAAAGGAATTGCTGCCAGTTTAGCTGCTGGTATATGATACAGTGTTCTAAAAAAAATCTAACGGTTATCACTTTCATTCTAATAATTTTTCAGTTTATCTACTTTTTCCGAGTTATAAGGAAGTCACAACTCCAGTTTGAAAACAGTTTAAATACCATTTGATTAAATGTTGTAGATTTCGTTTCAGATCCTAATTGTTAAATATGCATCTACCAAGATGTGCAGACGGGATTGGACTTTCTATTGATGCACCTATTTGTGACTTTAATGCATTTTATTTCGCAAATAGGATTAAGAAACAAAAATATATCCCCTGTATTTCAAATTTCACCCTCAGAAACCCACTTCCATGGATAATAAATGACCCTTGATCTCAAATAATAAGTGAATGAGGACCTTATTTGCATATCAGTTTGGAGCCAGACATAGGTCTAATTATGACTTAGATACAAATCGACATGCATTTCTAGTCCATGATCCATGATGCCACGTGCACCGTCCTTGGTACTAGGAACAAAGGATGCAACATAAATCATGTTGCACGTGTCGACTTGTATCCCTGAATTTACGTTGGTTGTTAAACCAGAACAGATTTAGTTTATATTTATTTTTTTATAACTTATATACGTCAATTTTAATTCAGATTTCATGGATATAAAATGAAAAAAATGATGCAATTTGTCAAATAAGAAAAGTCTGAATTGTCGCTAAGATATTGAACTTGTAGATCAGTGGAATTGTCCATGTTCTCCAAATGTTCCTAAAGTATATAAACTCTAAAAATGTAGTTTTTGTTTTACAGTATTTTGGGCAAGATAATAAGCTCATCAAAATAGTTCATTCTCTTCATAAAATTTTTAAGAAGTAATTTGATATCCAGCAAGAGAATTTAATTTGAGTGCACTTTTCTGAGGTGACCCACACACGCAAACTGACCAGAGCGTATCATTTTTATATCGCTTTCTCTGGTTTCGGAAAATTGTGAAATTTCTTGCAATCAAATATCAACACAAATATTTCGAGTGTAACTGTTCAAATAAAGATAAACTTTTATCTATGGAGTAGCCGCAATGTTCGATTACATCGTTCTCGTTACGGCAGTGTGTTGATATATAAAATTATTTCTATCGGATTATATAAATATACATTTGGAGCAAACCAAAATAAAATTATTGAAACCATCTTCCTAATATCCTAAAAATAGGTTTTCATGCCTACGCAATTTTCATCTCAAGATTTTTCTAGAAACACGCGGTCACCTTGATTTTTTTTTGCACTCGCTGTACGTTACAAGTTAAAAATAAAGTGTGCCATATGTTTGGTACTCACCTCATGGAAACTTGCACAGTAAACAATATCATACTGATGTCTCATGGAGACTTACACAGTAAAAATATCGTACTGTTGTCTCATTAAAAACTTACACAGTAAGCAATATCGTACTGTTGGCTCATTGAATCTTAGACAGTAAGCAATATAGTAAGGTTGGCTCATTAAAACTTACACAATAAGCAATATCGTACTGTTGGCTCATGGAAACTTACACAATAAGCAATATCTTACTGTTGGCTCATGGAAACTTACACAATAAGCAATATCGTACTGTTGGCTCATGCCGCTGAAACTATTTCACTGCTTCAGTAATTTTGATATTTTTAATTTTAAAGAATGCAATGTCGCCATCTCGCCATAACCTGACGTATTGAAATTACGTGTACAACGAGAATAACAAGAAACAAATATCTATAAATAGCAATTGCCTATGTTATATCTATCTATGGTCAATGAACTTTCTTGATTCGATTCCAATGTCTAAAATTTTTGCTAATGTATTATTTTATCATCCGATCGCGCGCGCGTGTGTGTGTATGTATGTTTGTATGATTTGAATGTTAACATCGCTGTAACAGTTTTCAGTCATATAGTGTGGTAGACATGTCGCATGATGTCCCACCCATTCACATTATCCTGACACCAGACTAACCATTTCTAACACCAACCTCTTGATGCTGAGCGCCTGGCAAGGCAGCTTTTAGTCCATTTTTATAAGTCTTTGGTGTGACTTGTTCAGGGTTTGAACTCGCAACCTCCCGCATACAAGGCAGATGCTCTGGCCTCTAGGCTACTGGAGCGGTCCCGATTAATACGGTATATCGTGGCAATAAATTCGGGTATTGACTTACGGTAGGACATACAAGTAAAATGTAATATACATATTCCAATTGATTTTAATTATAAAGCTTACGCATTAACTTTTTATATAATGTTATCAAATCTCTTGAACTCAATATTAAGTTGATATGATATCCATCTAACTCTGGACCGGGCCCGTCTGTATATCTCCAAATGGTATAGAAGTTCAATACTTTTTAAACTTTAAATCAGTTTTGAATACTCTTTACACTGCAAGCTTGATGAAAGTCCGAGAACCATTAAATGCTCGCAAATAAAACATCTTTTAATAAAATTGAAATGGACAGTTTACACGTATCTTTGCACTTTGAAAACGTCAAATATCACAACTATGTGTATGTGCTGTCAAAACCACCAAGTCAATAAATCGAACTTTTGCTTAGGTTGTATGCTAATGTTATCTATTCAATTTAGGAGTGAATGGAATGTCATTGTGAATTGGTTTGCCAATCTTTTATTATTATTTGGTTTTTATTTTATTTTTTTTTTATTGCAACATTAAATTTTAGATATTAGCTATAAAAAAAATAACACCTAAATATGCAAACTCAATTACAGTGACAAAAATTCGTCGCCATAAAAACATTTTTGATATTGATAATTCATGCCTAGAAAAATCATTTTTTTATCATTAGTATTTACATCTTTGCCATAAAATTATTGTTTAAGAAACAAAGAAGCATTACAAACCTTTCAATGCAGCATAATCGTCAAATAATAATAGAAAAATTTTCATTGTTTAAAAAGTAATCAAATCATTGAAAAATAAATATAAAAACAAAGGAGTTGGTTGTTTACCCTGTTTTACACCAACTTGGATGTAAGAGAATCAGAATATTAATAATATAACACAAAATCTGATTTTATCATATACCGTTCGAAGAATCTGAAGAAATTTTATATTTACATTGTAAATTGCTGTCAAAAATTGAGGACAGGTGTATAGAGCTTCTGCTTGGATTACAATGTGTAAATTAACTATTCCAGACTAAATTTTTTCTAGCCGTCCATTTAAAATAATATTAGTTTAGATAATATCCTAATGCAAGGAATACCACGATACGTTTTGATATTGGTTTGGCCGCCCTTCTCTGGAATTGAAGCTGTTATTTCTTTAGCCTATTTGTCGGGGTATAGGCAGTTGTTATAAATGTGATTTTAAAGAAATTTTGACATACAGGAAGCTAAAGGTCATTTCACATGTAAGGGCATCAAGTCCTGCACTTGAACTGATTTTCATTTAGAAACTGAGTTTTGAATTTTCACTTCAGTAAAAAATTTATTTACACTTTTGCAAAATTCACTATTCTAATATTCTAATCAACACATTTATACACACACATACAGACACAGACACAGACACACACACATACATACATATATATATATATATATATATATATATATATATATATATATATATATATATATATATATATATATATATATATATATATATATATATATATATATATATATGACTTACACTAGGCCACTGACGCAATGTAAATGTGTAACACGATCGATATATAAGACTTCAACCAGACCTCTGGAACAAGGTAGGTTTAGCAGTATCGACAGATATGACTTCAAGCAATCCACTAGCATCAGACACACGTTTATTAATATCAATAGATATCTTCGTCTACCCAATCTGATATTCTGGAGTTAATGTGGTCAAACACTTTTATCCCTAAATATAATATTTTACTCCAAGATGTCAAAAAGTCGACGATCTTCGTAGGTATATACACTTATGAAAGAGCAATGTATCATCGAAATTGTTTATGATGATAAAATGTCACAATCATATTTCCTTGTGATTTCAAAACTAATTCGTAAGTTTCTTGCATGAAATTTAGCTAATTAATCATGCTCTATTTTATTTTTTATGTATTATTGAAAGTATTATCGAAAGACAGAAATACGCTAAAACTAATACATAGAAAATGCATCATTTCTTTTCAGCCATGTTTGCACAGCTAAATCCAAATCACTGTCTCTGATAAATGTCAAACATTTCGTATCAAGAAAGCCCTTCAACATTCCAAATTAAGATTGTAGGAACAATTGTCCCCTTCCTAGTGGTCATATGCTTTCACGATTTGTCCGTCCATATTTAAACTGCCTTTCTCTTCTTTTTGTCTTAACATCCTTATACTTTGTGAGCATAGACTTGTATCAATCTGCAATGTTTTTTCTTAATTGATAAGTGACTATTATTTTTTTATGTCATGCTTCTTTCTTCTGCACGTGAAATGAAAGTACATGGATTGCTCACGGTTCACTAGAAGCTTTAATTTTGTGTCAAATACTATGAGGGTTATCAATCAGAATGTTGGTTGTGACGTCACTTATTTTCAAGTTTCTCCTCGTCGATTTGAAACTGAAAATATCACCTTATTTTGATTCTTCAACAATCCACCCTACCCTAACGGAAGCATTTGTCTCATCGATTGACAGTGGACATTATACAAGCTTTCATAAGTCTGCTATTCCTTCTAATTGTACATTGCCTTCGTAGCATGATTTAACCAATTTATAGCATAGTTAGCATGGTTAAAATCAAATTTGTACCATAGCATGCTACAGATTTGGTTTAACCATGCATGCTATAGTACAAATGCATGGTTAAACCAAATCTGTAGCATGCTATGGTTGTGGCTATTTTGTATCATATAATTCTTAAGACAAATTTGTAGCATGCTATGGTTAAGGCTATTTTTAGCATATAATAATTAAACCAAATTTGTAGCGTGTTATGGTTAAGGCTATTTTATAGCATATAATACTTAACCCAAATTTGTAGCATGCTATGGTTAAGGCTATTTTTAGCATATAATACTTAATCCAAATTTGTAGCGTGTTATGGTTAAGGCTATTTTATAGCATATAATACTTAACCCAAATTTGTAGCATGCTATGATTAAGGCTATTTATAGCCTATAATAATTAAGCCAAATTTGTAGCGTGTTATGGTTAATGCTATTTTTAGCATATAATACTTAACCCAAATGTGTAGTATGCTATGATTAAGGCTATTTATAGCCTATAATAATTAAGCCAAATTTGTAGCATAGCATGCTTAAGCCAGTTTTTCATCATTACATGTTTAAGTCAGTTTGCTATCATAGTTTGGTTAAACGAATGTTGCAGCATACAATGCTTTCAACCAAATGTTTAGCATAGCATGGTCAAACCAAATTTGTAGCATGCTATGGTTAAGGTTATTTTTAGTCTATAATAAATAAGCCAAATTTGTAGCATAGCATCCTTAAGCCAGTGTTTCATCATTACATGTTTAAGTCAGTTTGCTATCATAGTCTGGTTAAACGAATGTTGTATCATACAATCCTTTCAACGAAATGTTTAACATAGCATGATTAAACCAAATTTGTAGCATAGTATAGTCAAACCAATTTTGTATAAGAGCATTAAAGTTATTGGGTAGAATACTTAAACCAATGTTGTAGAATGCCATGGGTATTGTTGCATAAAATGCTTAAACAATGTAATGGAATAAAATGGTTAAAATAAAATGTGCAGCATAGTTTGGTTAAGCCAATTATTTAGCATAGCATTGTTGAACCAATTATTTAGCACAGCATGGTTGAACCAATTATTTAGCACAGCATGGTTGAACCAATTATTTAGCATAGCATGGTTGAACCAATTATTTAGCACAGCATGGTTGAACCAATTATTTAGCACAGCATGGTCGAACCAATTATTTAGCACAGCATGGTTGAACCAATTATTTAGCACAGCATGGTTGAACCAATTATTTAGCACAGCATGGTTGAACCAATTATTTAGCACAGCATGTTTGAAACAAAAATGTAGCACAGCATGGTTGAACCAATTTTTTTAGCACAGCATGGTTGAAACAAACATGTAGCACAGCATGGTTGAACCAATTATTTAGCACAGCATGGTTGAAACAAACATGTAGCATAGTATGGTTAAACCAATTATATGCTGTTGCTCAAAAGATTAAAGCTGAGACTATTCAAATGGAATATATATATATATATATATATATATATATATATATATATATATATATATATATATATATATATATATATATATATATATATATATATATATAAAGAATACAAATCATATGGCGAATAACAACCCTTTCAAGCGTACTGGATCCACCAAGGGATCACGTGTGAAAACTGAAAACGTTGTATAATTCCCTAAAAGTCTACAAGCCAAAGCGACATCTATTTTTACTTTTTGTACATATGTAACGCAGATTATATCCCGGATATTTGATTCTATACCGGTTATTCTTATAGTAAAAATTGAAGGACAATAAGAAGATTTAGAAAATGTTAAATTTTACTAGTGATTAGTTTTCATTTTCTAGTCTTCT